>SMGU01006182.1:0-24852 GCA_004348175.1 Puccinia novopanici
AAGTAATATAATATTAAATATTAATATTTTAACAACTTATTACATAATTTAACATTATTAATTATGTAATATTTCATTGTAACCACTTGGGGAATATCAGGTATGTTGGTATGGAGTGTCAGGTATGTTGATATTACCTCTGTGGTTGACACCACCCAAAAAGATGTAGAAAGGGCATTTGACATACTCCAAGCAAGGTTTGCTGTCATGGCTAGGCCTGCTCAAGGATGGAGTCCCCAAAATCTACAAAGGATTATGAAATGTTGTGTTATTCTACACAACATGATCATAGAGGATGAGAGGGGCATGAGCACCCCCAATATTTTTAACAAAGGAGGTTTGGTGGTGGTCTCTGAACCTGAACCAGCTCGTTCTCTTAATTTTTCACAGTTTTTTTCTCAATTTCAGACCCTACACAACTCGGACTTGCACTATCAGCTTTGGAATGATCTTGTTTGTCATCTGTGGATGTTGAAAGGATCATCCGAATGATTTTTCTAAGAGTTCAAAAATTTATATTTAAATGTGTTTTGATTATGTTTTTTCTCTCATTGAAATCAAATCAATTTATGCATATGTTTTTCTTTGAGCATATACAAAAGTATGCAAGTTTGCATTGAAGAGAAAGAAACAAGAGGAGCAGAACATGACAATATTTGATTCAAAAATTGAGATTGAGATGCAAGTCTGCATTGAAGAGAAAGAAAAAAAGAGGAAGAGAAAATTACAATATTTGATTTAAAAATTGAGATTGAGAGATGAAAGAGACTCATTCAATTTTATATTGTTTGAATTTTTTTTTCTTTTGAGTAGATAGTATTTTTTTTGAACTCTCATCCATCTGAGAGATGTCTTTACTAAGAAGCGAGTCTTCCACCATTGATCTGGAGTCCTCGGCAAGGGATTTCATAGAAAGGGTCTGAGACTTGAGCAGCTTGTTCTGCGTCTTGGTCTGTTTGGCCATCATATCTTGCGAGATTGCAAGCTTTTGTTTCCACAGGTCATTGCAATGCACGAGTTTTGCCTTTTTATTTCCCACCGGTTGATCAAGTTCAAGGGTTGGATCCGTAGCTGATTGCGCATCACTATGAGCTTCAGTGGTCTCTCTGGCTTTTGAAGATGCTGCTGGGCCCGATTGAATAGCTGATGGGGCTTTGCTTGCAGGGCTTGAGGCACATTTTCTTTTGTGTGAATCATTTTTTTTTGCTTCTGCTCTAGTATGGAACAGTATTTGTTCCATTTCGGCGCAGTTTAAAGGAGGTTGTAGCAGTTTAAGTGTGGAAATACTTTCTTGTAAAGCTCCAAATAAATTTGCAAGGCATATGTGAGTCAATCTTCATTGGTTGTTCCAGGTTGTTCCACTTTGATTAGTGTTGGTTACTTGTCAAACACACCCGGCGAATTTGTTGATAGCGGCTTGAAGAACACCCCAACAACTCTTGAGACCAACTGGTTTTTGGATTGGATCAGAAATGACTTGTATGTATTTTTCACAGACTCAGACCCAGAAGCCCTCAGCAGTTTGATTGATGCCAATAATTGGGTCTTGGGTTATTTCAAGCCAGCTTGTGCACAGCTGAACGTCTTCAGCTTTGGTGTAGTTGTGTTGATGGGGGGCCTTTGCTTCCTCAGTTCTTTTCTTTTGAGATCTAGATTTAACAGAGTCTGTGTAGGAGGAGGAGGTGAGAAAAAGAAAAACATAAACGGCTAGTGCAAACACTTACTGTTTTCAGCCCCACTTTTGAGTTGAGAGAGATCCAGGTCAACAGGGTCAGGAGTCCCCATTTTGGGCATGATGAGTGAGATGGTGTGTGTTGATGGTGATGGATGTGTTGTATGTTGTGGCGGAAGCGGCTGTTCGAGGGTATGGGGAAAAATATGGTGTGTAGAGAAACAGAGATATCATGTATTTGCAAGGTTTCACAGGGAGGGATGGGGGTGCCAGGTCTGGCACCCATCTCCCTCCTGGACGAGCTCCCAAGGCAAGTAGCGCCTTTTTTAGAACCCCCAGTGGCAGTTATTTTTGGGTTTTGGGTTGCTAAATGTGGGATAGCAACTTGGTTTAGCTCCCCTGCTGGAGGTCACCTGAGTAAGAGCCAAGAATATAGCCAAGAGACTAGTTGGGGTGTATGGCTGTAGGTGTGTAAAAGACTAGTCTCGGCCTGATTTACTGAGCTGCCTTGACTACCCAACTGTCAGCCACAGAGGTAATATCAGCATACCTGATGTCAGCCTTAGAGACATCAAGCCTGTCCAAAAGGCTTTAATTGTAAATAAATAAATTTATTTCTTTTCTCTTAAACAAGAGTTTTTATTATTTAAGATATATTTCATAGGATTGAATACACTCTTTTATCATATTCTACTCATTTTTCTACCCATGCACAATGCATGATGTGTGATATAGTTGTGATGAATGCCTGAAATAATCAAGGTTGAAAATAGAATGATTTTCTAGCTCAAATTGAATATATTCAATATAACTCTAATCCTGTTGTGACACTAGTATCACCATACGTAGTATCACTTGTAGTCGACTACGGCGCAGAACACTCATGTATATAGAGACGTACCAGATAGATTGATAGAGTAATTAATCTAACCATCTACCATATTATAACAGGTTATGACCCCTTAAAATTCTCGCTATCAAAAACTCAGTTTTTCATCATTTCTTCGCCAAAACGGATCGTTAAGCTTCTGTTTAAAATAGCGACGCAAAGGTCGCGAGGTACCGACAAGATTTGAACCTTGTCGCAAGTGGAGAAACATTCCATCGAGTGTCTCGTGGTGATTTCTGCTTATTCCTGGCCAGTCTAGGCTAGTCAACCAAGTACGGGCACATCGGTGGTCCAGAGTATCTTCCTGCTCTTTGTTTATCTTGTACGGTACGAGGCTTCCATAGCTCGCACTTCATCAGTTCTTGTGTCTCCTTTTCCCTTCTCCCTTCTTTCCTATCAATTCTACTCCATGTCCGACAAACAAAGACCCACCACTCCCTCATCAGCCAGCTCACGCGGATCACTCCAAAAAACCGGTCTCAGCACTCAAGAAATCATCAATATTCAATCCGCCGCTGACGATATCCACCTGCCATTTCTATCCTCTGATTGGCAGAAGGCTAATCTCCTCCGTGCCACAACCAAGGGCAAACAACCCGAAATCAATCTTGATTCTGAACCCAATCCTCCTGTTCCCCCTGATTCCGTACCCCTCAATGCCGACACCATAGACCCATCTCTGTCCTTCTGCCAACCCGAAATCATCCCAAATCCCCATACAATCAACAACAACCAACACCTGACCACCCCGAACAACAACCCCTACCCTCACATTTCCTCCAACCCTTCTGTCCCACCCCCACCTAACTTCTCTCCCATGCCAAATTTCACGAATCCTCATTTCCAATATCCCTTTCCTTACTACCCGTTTCCGTATCCTCCCCATGTTTTTCCACCATCTCAACAAACACCATCTCCTGCCGCCCAGACCTTCAAAAATCCTGCAATCGACCAAACCATTGTTCCTCAGCCAGAAATCCCCTTGGCAGCGACTCGACCAGCCCAAAACCTCCAAGAACAATTGGATCGTACAATTGAAGAGACACGTGCTCGTCGACTTTCAGCTGAGGACCAAAAAACTACTGCTACAACAATCCACGCGGCAGTCAATCAAATCCGTGCTCGTGACAAGCTCTTGGCTGACGGATCGAACTACCGAAAATGGGCACGCCAGGTATCCGAACTTGCGTCTGCTTTCATCTACGATGCTAATTTCTTCATCAAGCCCAATAACACCAACATTCACAATGAGAAGGTTGGATGCGCGATAATCCTTAATTCGGTCCATGAGTCTCTCGAAGATGAATTGATGCTTCACAAGACCTGCTACAATATCTTTGCAAACCTCAAGGCGAGATTCTCTTCGATTTGCCGATCGGCCCAGCTAGCAACATTTGTGGCTCTCCGAGACCTCAAACCAGATTCCTTTGTGGACACTGCTGCATATGGCGCTGCAATGCGCGACCTGGTCTCCGATTTGAAAGACATGAACGTATCTTTCACTGTCGATCACATTCTCGGGATTTTTCTCCAACTCAATCTGAGTGAAGGACCGGTCAAGACGGAATTCACCCAACGTGTCAAGAATAAAATCTACGCTTCCCCAACATCAGACACCCCTGACTTTGATGAACTTTTGAAAATCCTTTACAGCGTAAAACGACAAATTTCCTTCTCCAACCACTCCGACCACTCATCCACTCTCCCAGAACCACCCTCCAACTTCCACTTGTCCTTTCCTGAATCGAACTCCTCGTCCGACAACAACAACTCTGAAAACAATGTTGTTACCGCAAATGCTACCAGAAGCGGAAACTGCCATATATGCAGACAACCAGGACATTGGTCCGCAGAATGTCCTCATCGGAAGAAACCAGTTCCGGCCAAAGGCCCTAACTTCCCAAATCAAAACCCTTCTACCAATCATCCTTCACCATTCCCACCATACTGCCCTATCGTGGTATCACCTAATTTCGCACCGTTTCCAAACCATTATCCATATCCACTCGCTCCCTATCCGCCAGGCATCATTCCTCCTCCTAACTACATCAACACACAAAACACCTATCCCACATCCCAATCGCACACGTCACTCTCTAATCAACCTGCACCAAAGAACCCTACTCCACCTGCCAGAAAATATGATTCATACCGCCCTGACTATGGCAGAAAACCCGCCAACGTTGCAGCCAAACATGTAGACATCGGCAACATTGAGGACGAGATTGCAGAACTCCAACTCAATGGGGAGGCCACCGCTGAAGCAATAGGTGTTGAGCCGGAAGTTATTTCCGATACTGGCGTGTCACATCATCTGACGAATGACAAGTCAGTCTTGTCAGATTTTCGTTTGCTAAAGAAACCTATTCCTTTAAGAGTGGCAACTGACGGTTGCAATAACTCTATCACAGGGATTGGCACGATGACTTTTCCTGGGAAGAATGGAATAACCGTCTCCGTTAAGGGGGTTATGTTCTGTGAGCAGGCACGCTCGACACTCATCTCTCCCGCGGCTCTAAGACGGGCAAAGCTGACTATCGGTTATGATTTGTCTGCAGATACATTTCTGTTCAAATCGACGGAAGGTATCACTTTACTTGAGAGCCCTCTGGACTCTCACAAGATGTGTTGGAAACTACCACAACCGATCAAGTTAAACGGTCATGTCGATTGCATCCCATCCATTACTCTTTCAAATCATGTGTCCCCTACATCCTCGTCTGGAACGCCTGAAGTTTTTCCTTCTGTATTATCTTCCATGCCCACTTCTCTTATGCCGTCCAATGTCTCTTCATCTGATTTCCTATTTAAGTTCCCTATGTCGAAATATGACTTCACTTGGCACCCATCTGACCTATCCAAAGATGAGCTTCAACTGCTGTTCTGGCACCGGCTGTTTGGCCATGCTGGCTTGAGACGCATTCGGAAAATGGTCAAATTAAAATTAGGTATTGGTCTTCCGACATCAATCCCCAAGGGAGATATCAAATGTCCAGTTTGCATGATTGCAAAGGGTACTCGGACTAACACTCTGTCCCCTACCTATTGTCCCGTTGAAACCCTGGACATCATTGCTTGTGATTTGATGGGGCCATTTGAAATTCCAACATTTGGAGACGGAAAGTATGTCTTAACCATTCGAGACCTTTCGACATCTTACAGTGAAGTAAAAATTTTATGCCGCAAAAGTGAAGCCACTCAATTACTGATCAATCAGGTTAATCGGTTCGAAACGGAGACTGGCCGCAAAGTGAAATGCATTCGTTCTGACAATGGAGGCGAATTCGAGTCCAAAGTTCTCTCAGACTTCATGAAGTCAAAAGGGATCAAGGCGGAACGCTCACTTCCCTACCACCACTACCAAAACGGGGCCATTGAGCGATACAACCGGAAAGTTTCGGACATGGGTCGGGCGGTATTGACTGATAGCAAACTGCCAAAGTCATTTTGGGGTTTTGCGTTCTTGTGGGCAAACTACACGCTGAATCGGGTGCCCAACAAGGTAAGTGGGAATAAGACACCTTTTGAAGCATTCTTTGGGCATAAGCCTCAGCTTGACCATCTGAGAATCTTCGGGAGCAAGGCTTTCGTGCTAACCCCGCCGGAAAAACACCGTTGTTTGGATGACAGAGCAACTGCAGCACGGGTTGTGGGGTACGTGGACAGAGGCAAAGGTTGGCTTCTGTGGATACCGGCATCCAAAAAATTGATCAGCTCAGCATGGGTTCAATTCGCCAAGGATCCCTTATGGCCCACTACAGGCAATAAGCCTCTGTCTCCTAATATTGACCCAAACTTGACAAAAGTCATGATAACTCCTAGCGGAGCTGCCACACCACTGTTAAACCAAAAGCCTCCCACTTCCAGTCCTTCTGCCCTTAGATTCGTCATGGCCTGCTCACTGGGTGATTTCATAGATGAGGTCAGAGTTCAACAACAGGAGGATCTGATGGATCAGATAGCGCATCAATCAAAATCACCACCTGTTCCGACCCCAAAGAGGTATCGCGACATTCTAGCACATCCAGAGAAGGAAGCTTGGTTGAAGGCTATTCAGGAAGAGTTGGCAAACCTTTTCCAACACGACATCTGGACCATTGAACTGGTGCCGGACGGACAAAGAGTCATGGGAGCAAGATGGGTCTTTGTCGAAAAACGGAGTCCGGATGGGAAAATCATTAAACTGAAGGCCAGATACGTAGCCAAAGGGTATGCTCAGATAGCCGGCGTAGAATTTGTTGACACTTTTGCCCCCACAGCTACTTTTGTCTCCCTACGCCTTCTTCTGACTGTTGCGGCCAAATGCAACTGGCCAGTTTACTCTTTTGATTTTGTAGCAGCCTATCTCCATTCGCCGATTGAGGAGGACATCTGGGTTCGACCGCCTGAGGGACTTCAGGTGCCAAAAGGACATGCATGCAAACTAAAGAAAGCCCTGTATGGCACCAAGCAAGCAGCACGCTGTTGGTGGAAACACTGACAATCAAAAATGAAAGGTTTGGGTTATATCCCTTCTCAATTTGACAGTTCTCTTTATATTCTGCAGCACAAGACACACAGGGGAGCTGTTTGGGTTCATGTCAATGACGGTGTGGTGACAGGATTGAACGAGAAGATTCTCCGACAACTTGAAGCTGATCTTTGAGACTGCCTAGAGATCAAATGGCAGGAGGGAGTAGAAACCATTGTCGGTGTCGGGGTAACGTGTACGGTGCAGGGCTTCACCCTGTGTCAGACGAAACTGATTGATAAGATCCTGGATGACCACTGGGACGGCGCGTCACTGGCTAAAGCACCTCTGCCATCAGGCTATCAGGCACCAACAGACAACGTTCCCGACGGCGACCCTAACATGTCCACTGACTTTCTTTCACTAGTGGGAAGTCTCAGTTATCTGGCCGTTGGGACACACCCCGACATCGCCTATGCTGTCAATTACATGGCACGTTTTAGCAGCAATCCAACGTCGGGGAATTGGAAAGCCCTGAAACACGTGGTCAATTATGTCGCGGCTACACGTAAGCGTCTTCTTCATATAGCTCCTAAAGACTGTGATCATCCACTGTGTTGCTACAGTGACGCTGGATGGGGCGGTGAGTTCCAACGCTCGTCGTATGGGATTTTTCTCTCGTTCTATGGGGCGCCGATACTTTGGATTGCCAGGAGACTTCACACGGTGGCAGCATCCACGTGTCAGGCGGAGTACATGGCACTAGGAATGGCGACCAGGCAACTCTTGTGGGTTCAGAAGCTCATTGAAGATGTTACTGGGAAAGTTTTCACGGGCCAACTCATCTGTGACAATGAGTCAGCGATTAAGGTGAGTAGGGATGATAGCTCTAACAAAAGAACAAGACATACAGAAAGAGAATACTACATAACCAATCAAGCCCTGTTCAAAGGGAAGGCCACGCTATCCTGGATAGCTACTAACCAACAAGTTGCTGACATACTCACTAAGGCACTGACCCCAGAAAAACACGTGTCCCTTGCCTGGCAGGGTGACCCAACACCTGCGTCCCATACGCACCCTGTCCTCTGGACTGCTGGGTTGAATCAAGTCGATTAGACAGCAAAACTGCCGTTCACATCTCCCGCCGCCACCTGTGTAGCAAAATTGGTGGTGAGGCCCTGCATGTCAATGGTTAGGGATTCTGGAGTGGCTGGGGATGCCAGGGTTGCCAGGCGTAGCAGTAGGAGGGGTGTTTGATGTGAAATGATGTGCGTGCGCCGGGTGCAGTAAAGGAGGTGGTTTAGGAATGGCCACAGACGATTGGATGTAATAAGACTCAGTAATCCTCAAATGTTGGTATGTGGAGTTGAGTTAGCCAATCCCAATGCTCCCATGTTCCCAAATGGGTCTTGATAGGTCTTGATTTCCTCAGTTTTTTTTTGTGTTGCTTTTTTTTGGTTTTAATGATATTTTTTGGGGGTTGTTATGTAGCAATGGCGCTTATCATTCAGAACGTTTCGCCAGTCGCCCCTTGGCCTTCCGGGTGAGCACTCTGGGTGACGTCCCAGCACTTTTGTGGACTTTCTCCGCAAGGCGCGGCTTCCATATTAAAGCTAGCGCCCATCCTAACCAGATCTCCCCCTACCTGTCAATCGAGTCCTCAACTTCAACCTTTTTCATCCGTGTATTTACAGACTTAACAGATATAATAAGGGTCCATTTGGCAGACCTAATTTGTCATATATCTCAAATGAGATATTTTGGGGGAGACAGGGTACAACAGGTCTCTAATAGTAGTGCATTTGGCACGACCAGTCATAAACACTAATCTATAGAGGAATAAATAATCACTTATTTTCCTGGCAAAACTTGAAATAGGTCTGAGGCAAAATGAACCGTCATAAAGGATCTGGAAGCTCTGTCATAAACGGATTTGGAAGATCCGAAACTCAAATGCCAGATTGAAGCACAGTAGGAGGATGACCTACACTGGACATGAATTTCCTAAAAAAAAAACAAGAAATGTGGAATACCCACTCTGACTCGAAACAACAACGCAGCAAAAAGGGCCATATATATTTTGAAGAGCGAGAAGACAAGCAGTGAAGTTGGATTTCCTTATGGAAATACATTGCTTGTATTGATAATAGTGAAAAACAGGATGAATCTCAGTCATATTCTCCGCTTGTCACGATCGTCTTAGGGGGCCTGTCGTCGTCATGTTCTCTTGTCGTACTCGTCGACATCCCTACTTGGGCGGCGGTCATCGTAGTCTTTATCTCGATAACCTCGATGGTCATCGCGGCCCTTCTATCCCTATCATCGCGAGAATGGCGGTCACGATCGCGATCTCTGTCCCTTTCCCTGTCCCGATCTCTGTCCCGGTCGCCGCCGCTCGAGCCGGCGGGGGGCGACATCCGTCCTCGTGCTCTCGCCCTTTCTCCCCCCGACCCCCATCCATTCACCGATGTCGAGGAATTCTGTCCGCGCCGCTTGCGCGCGCTGTTGCCCAAAGTGAGCCGCCTGCAATCCGGCGTAAGACCTGGATTGTTGTTCAGCAGTGAGGGCGTTGAGCCGTGCGGTCGCGTGCGCCATTCTTCGATCGTTTGTCGAAGTTGAAGTATCCCAGTGCATCTATTTAATTTGCGTAGAGAGGCAAGTCAGACAAGTGCAACAATTTGTTTTTCATGTCATAGATAGTGACCAGCTTACTTTACCACCAAAGTGGTCTGCCAATCGTCGATCACTGTCCAAGATCGATAGATAGCCCACAAATGTCGCAGACACGCAGCTTTTGATGCCAGACGCCCCAGACGTTTCTATCACGATGCCACAACAAATGTGTCACTTGGTCACTCAAGCTGCTTTAACAATCATTATACAAGATTACTCACCAGTCAATTGCTGCAGCTCTCGTTCTTTCTCCAACTTTTCAGCTTTGAGAGCCTCAGCTTTCGCCAGCTCGGCCATGGATTGGTCAACTTGACCGGACTCCCCTTTAAGTTGTCGAAAAAAAAACGTCAATGCGAGTGGACTTGATTATGGAAAGGAAACAATTTACGGAAGTGTAAACTGACCCAAGTTTTCAACCTCGGCCATTGCGCCTTCGTACGCAGTTTGAATTTCTCCAATTTCACGCATCTGGAAAAGACAAGTATGAATTTCGCCTGAGCATAAGCAAGCAACAGTAGTCTACCGCACAAAATGTTTATTATGCTGACCAGTGCAGTGGTTCGATTGTTTTCTTCGGGCGTTTTCTCGAGACGTTTCTGTGCAGCCCGAATCCGCCTGTCGCATTCTTCGACGAAACCCAAAATGTTATTTTCATATTCTCTTCTCATCGATTGCACTAAGAAGTTTTTTTTTGCTATCAGTATTCATTGTGTTTCCTTCATTATGTTATGGGGTCATGCCGAGGAGAAAGATAGAATTGACTTACGCTCGTGAGGAGAGACGATTTCTGTGCTTTCTTCTGGATTGTCACTTTGACTCCGTTTTAGAGCAGCTTCGTACTCCCCCTTCAACTTCTGAGAGTGGGTCTTGGCACAGGCACCCAAGTCCATTTTCTTTATGTCGGAGGGGACCATGCAGTCAGAATTTGATGGGTGACTAAAGAATTTGCGGGAGAAAAGAAAAGAAAAAAAGGACTGAACGGTATTGGTAAAAAGGTCGTGGGGACATGCTCCACAAAGATAGCTTCGACAGACTTTCGGATCGGTGAACTTCAAATCGACTTGGATCTGGTCAGAAAATAGAGAGCAGGTAGTCAATAATTTTTTTCAAAGGGACTCAGTTTAAGCTTTGTTGACTTACTATCCCCATGGCCTCCGCACCCATGAGATGCTCCAAGTTCTTTCGGCATGTGAATCTGGGAGTCAGTCCGATTTCAAAATGGTTTGAAAGAACCGATAGACATACCTTGCGTTGCAGCTCTGCCAGTCGCCCCATCTCGAAGCAGATTTAGCTCTTTCCAGCGGTGATAATTTCGTTTGATGGTTGATGGTCGTTGTTGGTTGGGTTGCGACAGCGAGGGACTGGCAAAATACGAAGTGGCGATACCGGGGGACCCGAAACGGGGGCTGCTGAATCCCCTCGTCTTGCGGGGGTTAATCCGGCTTCGGGGACTACGCCGATGCGCGTCCGCCAAGGCGACTTCCCGATCAGCCGCGGTCCAAAGCGCATACACCTTCGCTCCCTTCAGTCTTCAACTGTTCTCGTTATCGATCGAAGCGTATCCCAACAAAACAGCATCGTCAGATCCAAGTATGACAACCTATGCTTCGCGCTTCAACGATGGGGATGAATACGGCGGCGGAGGCGGGTTCATGCAAGGTCAATCAATGTACATGATACGTGTTTCTTCCGTGGACCGGCATTGACTCGCTTTTTTGGCGTTCATTCAACTGGAATGGAATTAAATAAAATAAAAATAACAGGATCCCAGAACAATAACACTCCCGGTGGCACCCGTCGTGTCGAACAAGCTCTACGGCCCGTCACCATCAAGCAAATCCTGGATGCCGAGGCATCCAACACCGACTCGGCCATCTCGATTCAAGATGTCGATGTGTCTAATGTTTGTTGTCATTCTCTCCTTTCCATCCAGCTTCCGAGCCTCTGGTGGATTAATACTCACTCGGACAACCACCCATTCTTTTTGCCAGGTTTCGTTTTGTGCCGTGGTTCGTAACATAGTCAGGAATCCAACTAATGTCCTCTTACAAGTTGAGGACGGAACCGGTGGTATCGAAGTACGGAGGTGGATCGATTCTAGTGATGGAGAATCGGAAGGATTCGAGGCTGAGACAGGAATACAGTTTCGTGTTGCAAAACGTGATCCCCCCACTACACTTTTTGTTGACCCTCTCCCTGTTTAATTGATGTAACACCAGAATCCGAGATTGGGTAAGAGTTATCGGAGCCCCCAAGCTGTTCAATAACAAGAAAAACATCTCCGGACTTCGTCTAGAAAAAATCGTCGATTACAACGAAATCAACTACCGTCTTCTCGATGCAGTCCGAGTCACATTGGCATTCGAACGCGGACCTTCGGTTTGCATATCTTGACTAGAAATATCATAGCCGGTTATTTCGCAGCTGATCCATATTTACTTACCCGCAGGGCTCTGGCGACAAAATGAACCTCGACCAGTCGTCCAATCACGCCACTCATGGCAAAATCGCCCAGCCCAAAAATCCCAACCGTACTGCCAAACAGAACAAGATCATGGAGTTTTTCGTTAGAAAGAAACCTACTGATGAGGGAATCAATGTTCATGAGATTGCTCGGGAGTGCAATCTTGACGTGAAAGATGTGATGTAAGTATCTCGTGCTGATATGGGTTGAGAGTTTCACTTGCTAACTGATCTGTTATTGCTGTGTCTGTCTCTCTTTCTTGCTCGTGTGGCAAATAGCGAGGAAACTGCATTACTTATTCAAGAAGGCGAACTTTACACAACGGTGATGATGAGCAGTTCGTGGATTTTCTCTGCTTAATCACCGTTGTCTTTTTTTCCATTGGTTGGCCGATAGCTGATGGAACCCCCCCCCCCCCCCCCCGATTGTTTCTCCTTTGAAGCCTCATGCCCACATGCCTTGTATGAACTGTTCGAATGTGGGAGGAGCAAACATCACAGATGGGCAATCTTGACATGGGCAGCCAAAATCTCCCTTCCCCCAACTCTTACTCTCTTCCTATGCCGGGATTCAACCATGCTACCAAGACCAGTCTGTCTGCTGGATTTAGTCCTCGTAAACCCACCCATTTTTTTCCGGGTTCCACTCTCGACTGTACTTCTAAACCCACCTTTTCCAGATATATCAAGCAAAGCTCAGGGGGGGGGGGGGGGGGGGGCTTTCCCGTCTGGTTGATATGTTGCCTTTTCTTGGAGTACACAATATCTGGCTCGAAATAACCCAAAACAAAACAAAATTACACCATTTGCCCAGGGAACATGGCTATTTGGGTTCCTTCTTGGACTCCTGTACTCCCCGCCGGATCAGCTTGGGTATTGGGGAGGAGTTTGGTGGGCTGTCAGTCAGTCAGCCGGGCATTCAGCTGTGTCATCCTATCCATGAAGATCATCATGTTCTCAAAGAGCTGTACTTGGATCACAGGTGGCCATTCATTTCTTCCAGAACTTCTTTGTTCAAAGCATCAGAAGACAATTAACATATGGAATGTTCATCAAGTTTGAGGGTGGATCATGTGGCTAAGTGGAACCAGCCTATGATACCAAATAAGAAATCCTGTAGATCTCATTTTAATTGGTTTGACATATCAAATAGATCAAGCAAATATATTGGGCTAATTCAGTTTAAAATCCAACCAATAATTGGACCCTTTCCCTTTCAATTTCTTATCTCTGTAAGTGAGCTGAAGATAAAATTCATAGGCTAACTACCCAATTTTTTTAGAAACTAAAACTCTGATCAAGTAGATGACTCACATTTTCAGTTCTTTTGAATGAGACGGAAAAACTAACCCTGATGGATTAAGAATCACACAGGAAGATACCCCACTGCAAAAAACAAATCTGGCCCAACTGCTGGCAATTTACATATGGGATACTGATATTTACCTCAATGTGACTGGCTGAAAAACAGCATTTTGGGAACAGTCAAGGTGCAACATGCACAATGAATTTAAATTGAAGCTTGGCTGAAGTACTGCAAAAAAACTCAGTCAACTGCCTGCACTTGACATGCAGCATGCTCCAGCTAATCTGCCATCCAAACTCCACCTGTCTGCATATGTAGATTTGTTGGCAAAGTCACTGTGCAGCATGCACAGTCACTGTGCATCAAAGCTTGTTTGAAGCATACTTGGAGAAAGGTTTGAGTAACACCACAAGCTTCCTTGGAGTTTCTGCATGTCAACTGCAGGCAGTTGAGCCAGTTTTTTGCAGTGTATCAAGTTACTGCATTTAAAACTCTGGTATTTTAGCCAATTTCCCTTGCAGTTCCAATAGGTTCTACACCTCAAAACACCAGGAGACAGCTCTTGGGATGTGTATACCAAGTTCCATCTAAATTACAAACACCCAGGAAGAATTTGTGGCAATAGATGTCAGGTGAGGTGAAGAAAAATTCATCCTTCTTTCCAGCCCAGCTCTCAATGCAAAGTGCTTGAACCCCCTGAGGAAAAAAAGGGGCCATTGTTGTGAAAGTGGAAGATTTTCACAATACCTCTGGAGTATCAACAGGTGTTACTGAATGTCACTTGACACCTTTCTGACCATTTTTTCCTGGTGAAAGTGTCAATTTTTACTTTTTATGGCATTTGCTACACAAGTCCTAAATATTGAACACTGCAAATCTCTTTTCTTTATCCCTTCTTCTATTAATTCTGGTACTAATTTCCAGATACCAAAAGTTGCAAAAATATTCAAGACAGGGAAACTGTTATCTCAATAAATTCCAGGTGATTATAATTTTCTGAATTAAATTGATTTGGTAGCTTTATTTGATCTGAGATTTGCTCACCTCATAGTGTTCCTGGTGCAAATTCACCAAATTGAATTAAATCAAATGGAGCACAGAGTGGGTTAAAGTGACATAGGCAATAACTTTAAAAATATCATGTCCCAGATGTTTTTTTTGATTAAATCTGAAACATAAATATTTTCAAGTTTTTCATAATGTATGCTTTTGGCCCATTGTTTTTCTTTAAGAAATTTTAATCCATCATTCCAAGAGAAACTTGTTAAACTGGGATAGATGACATACAATGTTAAGAACATCCATTGTTATTAATTCACATAAGCTGCTTTCAGTTAGTCAAATTTTTTTTGAGTCTACAAAAAAGCAGTCACAATTTTTTCCATCAGTCCAACACTACAAACATTAAGTACATTCCCAGCATGGACAGTGGTTGAGTTACATGGGACACTGGTTAGTCATACAGTGGTTACATGATTTTATTTGGTAAATTTCATCACATTTTGTGCACTAAATAAAATATATGTGATTTTTGAAATATGAAGGTGGCCATTCATGGTTGATGAGCACAGAAGTTCAAATGTGATGCAAAATGTGACAAAATTTACCAAAAAAAGAATGTAACTGCTGTATGACTAACCACTGTCCTGTGTCACTCAACCACTGTCCATGCTGGAATGTACTTAATATTTGTAGTGCAAGACAATAAATAATAGCCCGGTCCACATAGGGTGATTTTATGCAGATATCATAAAAACCTCTGCTTGCTTGCATAAAATTATAAGGTATGCTGGTGGTACTTTCCTATGATGATTTAAGGCCAAACTCTATTTCAGCATGAGTTCAAAGCTTGTTTGCCGCGATAAATTTAACTGCAAGCAAGCAGCTACGTGAACCAGGCTAATGTTTTTTTTAGAAAACAATGTAAAATTATAAAGTAAATTGATGTCCAAAAGAGCCAATTACTCCAAAAATTATATTCAGAGAGTAAATCTTGGCAAGAAAGAATAATGATAATCAAACAACATTTCTTGGCCTACACCAAAATTCATGACGCAGTTCTTGGGTCAAACTTATGTAATGAAAAAAATGGCCAGAAACATCCAAGTCACCGTAGTATGTACCCAAAATGTGCAGTTCATGGCATCAGAAAGATGTGTGACATCTTATTGCCTCAGCAGACCCATACGGCTGATCCCCGTGGAAAATTCAAACATTTTCATAAATACATATTGTGCCAAATTTCCGTTTTTCCAATCACCAAGGCGTCTCTGGCAGCTTCTTACATTACACACTTGACCTTCCATCTAGTTGGACATATCTGCTTCAGAGCTTTGGCCGTGTCTGCTCATGTCAACAGTTCGTTATATGAGCTCACAAGGATGACATTTTTTCTTGATTGAACTTCAAGGTGCCGATTGGCCTCAGCAGGCTTTTCTCGATATATTAACAAGTTTGGAAGTACAACGTGGCATATAAATGAGCACTATATTATCTGCACTGCCAAGAAATCCAGCCTAGTATCACGGCCACTTTACAGGGTAGTGTTCATGATTAGAATTCGGGCAACCCTCTTCTAGCTCTTTCCATAGACAGGAAGGCTACATGGGACCAAGTCAAATCACGAGCGCCAACGCCGGAGCCATCGATTCTGCTATAACCTTCGTGGATGGAGCCGTTTGCCTGGACCGAGTTTTTGACAATCATCAAAAACTGTTCGGCAATCTGTCGCGTTTCGAAGCCCGTTTCGTTCTTGAATTGATTGACCTCTGCGCCCGTCGAGTTCATCCTATAGAGGTACTCCGACATCGCCAATGTGGTGATGAACCACGGGTTCCCGTGCGTTTTGTTCTCCCCATCATAAACCTAAAAGCAGGTTCGCATCGTGAAGCCTTTTAGCTCTACAAACTATAACACCACTCCTCTGAGCTACTTAAGAACGGGTTGTGTGGCTCACGTCTTCGGGATATCTTCCAATAGCTTTAGCAGCATAATGCTCATAACGTTGATTGAGGGGGTACAGGGAGCTAGGTTGGATGCCAATGTAGAGTAAACGGTCAGAGGGCAGCTTACTCCAGTGCAAGAGTCTTCCGAAAGAAATGTGAAGAGGTAAGACAAACCGGAATGAATTGAGCAGAGCGTTAAACGTGTTCGTCATCTTGTATGAACCGGGTCTGAATTCCTCCGAGACGTGTTTTCCAGAATGCAGGCAACCGAGGATCGTTCCTACATCCAATCCGGAAGTCTTGACGGAACATGTCAAAAAAAGCCACATTCGAAATGTGCATTCCGTAGAGAATGATTAGAGGCTGTAGGAGTTCAAGTCAAGTTAACTCACCTTTCCATAATAGACCCAGAGCGTATCCCTGCTATCCACCACAAACTTCTTTTGGTCGTCCCAAAAAAGTTTCAATTGTTCACCAACTTCGTCTGCTTGCTGTTGGTACCAAGCTGAAGCGTTTTCATCCTTTATTTCTTTGCAAAATTGGGCTCCTTCTTTTAGAGCACGTTGAGTAACGGACAAAGTGAAGAAACGGTGCCCTTTCACTTCCTCCCATAAATCGAAGGAAATGGCCCTCCAATTCTTCGCGACATACTCCAAATCAACTGTCATCATGTTCTCTCAGTCAGCTTAACCATCCGCGCCCTTTTCTGATTTTAAGTCGAGTGAGGGAGAGAAAAAAAGACTAGCAAAGGCTCACCTTTGATGACACTGTCCGTGACGTTATTGCTGTTCCAGAGAACTCTTTCAACGTACTCCAAAGCCTCGATGCCCCCAACTTTCAAATAGACTCGAGCAAACTTCATGTAAACGGTAGCGCGTAGCGCCGGTCCGTCATTTTGAGGTCTATACCACTGTCCAGTAAAAGGGGAGCCATTGACTTCGTACTTAGGTTCGCCCATGTTTGCTTCGGCGCTCAGGGATCTTTTTTGGATGACTTGAGTGGCCGAAATCGTTTGCTTGATAATCTTCAGGAGGTTCTGATCATTGGTTTCTTCATATCGAGAAATAATCTCCTTCAATACGCTAGAACCCGAGTTGAAAAAGCCGTTATAGAGAGTAGGTACTCAGCATCTGAACTCCAGCTTTGTATTTACTTTATAAAAGAAGCAGTAATAATTGACTAACACTGCCGTATCGCGAGTCCAACTATAAAAATAGTTGGGATGGCCAGTCCTAGAGGTTGGCGAGGATATACGCGTGAAGAAATAAAGAAGAAGCATCAGGATTGAAAAATGCTAATACTTGATAAATGGCAAAGGATTCTTACGTCAAAGATGCCACAATAAGACCAGGCAAAGCACCTTGAGGAGAAACATTTGACATGAGTATAGACCAGGACTTGTTGACCTGGTTGTTGATCCATTCGTCTAGCGCGACATTCTGAAACTGATCGTTTGGTTCACCGTTTCGTTTACTTATAGCACCGTTGGCGTAACTGACGACGAGATGATTGAACGATAAGAGGAGAAAAAACAACCTCAAAAACATCGTAACGTGAAGTAAAAGATTCCGGAATGTTTTTATTTATTTTTATTTGAAACAGGAAAACCTTTCTTTTAATAGGCACGATTAACTCGTCATTACTTGAAAGCTCTCTATTTATAAACCACCATCATTGCTGCAGAAGAGCTCTACACTTCTGAAATGGCGATATATCCCTCCGGTCTATCCATGGGGACTGACTTGAACCAACTAACCTGCAAGTCTACTTAGCAAGCTTGTATGTTGAAACCTTACTCAAAGAGCATCATCCCTGCTGAAGAGCGCACAAGTCGTTCCAATCAACGTGGTTATCTTTAGCTAACCACGATGAAAAGTGAGGGGGATAAATAATCTGGATAACGTGAGAAGAACTCCCGCCGGCTCCCCAGCCAAAAACTCCACCTCGAAACCCTCATGGAGAAAAATGAATTTATATTATTTGTAAGGCAACATCGAGCGGATTTAATCCAAAAGTCCAAAAAATGTCTTCTCCACAAATGTATGTACCTAGAGACAAGTGACATTTTCCATCTGATGAGAGTTGGGGTACTTGATGTGCAGCTCGGCTGCAGATGCGGAGTGAGAGTACTCGCATTGCTCAACCGGTGGATCACCACTTTCTATCCAGCCACTGGGACCAATGATCAGCTTGCACCGCTGCAATGGGGAGATAGGAAAACTCTCCATGCTCACCTTTGACGTCTGGGACCTCTAGAGTTGTCGACACCACATTTCCAAACTATTCCCCTCTCCCTTTTTTTTGGTTGGATCCATCCAGTTGTAGTTCGAGAGACGATGGTAGACCCGATCAGGTCCTCCTCTCATCGGACTTTTACCCGCTCGGGCTTATTCTATTCCAACATCAGTCCCACAAAAAGGGGAGTCTAATTCCCCCTTATTTTATTTACCTCTTCAGTATAAATTAATAATGGACGAAGTAGGCAAGGGCAAGGTACGCTGAGACAGCAGTTGCTGTATGAGTACACGACGCAATCTTTGTGGAATGGAGAGGATGAGAGTGCACACCTAACAACAGTGAAGATGAAATGGAATGTGGCTGATAAGTCAGCCCCTCCATCCCACAATTGTGATGAGCCGTCCCTGGACCTCTCTCTACTAAAAGGGAAGCACCCGGGTGAAGCTGTCCGGGTACAGCCTTATAATACCCACAAGTTAACACGCTTCAACGGGAGCGCGCCGGTCAGACATAAGCTAGTCTATCGCCGGCCGAAATCTCTGTTGGGGGTGGTCGCAGCTCATGGTCGCAGGGCGCAGTGTTTCAATTCTTGTCTCCTCCATTTCTCCACTTTATAAGCAAGCCTTTCACTACCTGATCCTGTCAATCGTAGCCCGCCATTTTTTGCACTTGGAAGGATTTCATCCATTGAAAATTCTTTACCCTTGCGATTACCTAGCTTATCACCAGTGGATTCATTTAGTACCAAAATTCAATCCGAGATTACGAGATAGTGATCACCTACTAAAAGCTATCATATCGGGTATCTTTTCCCTGCCTAAGCACTGAAGAGCAATTAGCACAAAGGCGATGGCTACTGTGTTTTGGTTTATGACATTGTTTCTTCACGGATTGGTGTTCGCGAGACTGGAATCCACCGACACCATAGTTATTCTGAATGACAAAGATCACTTTACCGAGAGAGAAAATGCGCTTTCCCATATCCCTGCAACCCACACGTATACCCAGCCGCAGCGTGGTGACCGCGGATTAACCTACTTCAGCAAGTCAAACGTCATTGGAGCCTCTCATTACCAAGCACGAGTCAGAGTCTACACACATTTAGGTGTGATACACCTTGCTAATGTCGGAACCCAGGACCTCGACTACTGCTTACAGAATCCTGCAACGGGAAGGTGGACGCCAAAAAAACACTTCGACCAGAGGTTGAACGGCGCCTGACTCTGCAAAGCGTCAATATCGTCATCGATTAAGAATAAGATTAGCTGGAGGGCTCATCCAAGTCTTCCGCTTGCAACTTTCTGGCCATTGAAAAAACCACCGGTGTAAGAGCATCTCTAGCGGAGCTGCTATCGCGCGACCTGTAGCCAGATTTGGCGGCCCGCGCTGGTTTTTTGGCCTCTAGCGGAGCCGCTACAAGCGCTGCCAAAGGTTCCGGGTGTCGACAGGAACCGCCATTGGCTGCTACTCCTGGCAGCTCTGGCAGCCAAGACTTCAAGCTGCCAAATGGTGTCTCACGTCACCTGGTCGTCCACAATGGCCGATCCGGAACTCCTGCGCAATTGAATCCTGGTATCGTTCATGCTTCGACCTCACCGGGACCTTGCAGGGACCAAAAAACAACAACATTTTTTGGTCGAAGTGGATCCACCCCCACTCAACATCGACAGACCATTATTTCGCCTCATGTGACATATCTGTGAAAGATTTGAACATGTGCTTCCGGCCCGCTAAAGGCGTGCGGATCCACCCCCAGACCGCTAGAGATGCTCTAAGTTTGTAACCAAGACCCCCAGTGACACTGAGATGCAGCCGTGGCGGCGCACAACATGTGCATTACAGAGCCGAGCTTAGAGCATCTCCAGCAGAGATGGGATGTGACCCAACACCTTTAGCGGGTGGGGGTCGCATTTCAGAGGGAAATCACGGCCCTTTCACCCACTGCTCCACAGCAGACTGGGGATCGGGCCGTGGGTGGAAAAGGTCGGACGACGCCACGACCAATATATTGTGCAATGACGTCGAAAGTGCGGGTCGTCGACGGATGGTGGACGGAGAAGGCCTTTCGAGGCCGCCTTGGAAAGAGTGGATGGGAGGGGATTGGTAGCCGGCGGGATGGGAGATGGGATCAGATTTGGGTCCTGTCGCCAGTCTGCTGGACCCCCCAAAACCCGCGCGACTGGCTAAATTTGGCCAGAAGTCGCGCGGTCCCATCTCTGCTGGAGAAGCTCTTAACCAAGCCTCTCCGCGGGGCGTCCCTGTGGGACGCTCTCCGTAGGAGAGGTTTATACCTAAAGTCACCTTCCCTGCGGTAGAGATTTGGATTTTCTTGGATTTTCCAAGGAGTTTTTTCATTTTAATTGATTAGAAAATAACGAGTTGTGTTATTAAAAATCCGTCTCAATGGAAATGTAGGCAAGGATCTTAGCTTCACTTGCATGTAATCCAGTCACTTAATGTGGAGAAATGTCCTCGTTATTAACTTTTTGAGGAGGGTCATTATTGCACTGTTGATACTTCTGCAATGGGTGAGTATCTATCGATATTCACCACTTTGTGTTTATCCTCAAGGCAGATTTGGGTGATTTGGTTTTTTTCAAAAATTTGTAGAAGCTTCATGATTGCAATTGGGGACATGGGACCTTGACCAAATGAAAGAGGAGGTTGAGTTCTACAAACTGGCTCTGGGGTTGAGGAATAGGTCAAAAGCAATGGGAGGTATACAGTTTTGAAAAAAGCTACCAGCCATTGGCCCCAAACTGCTACACCAGAAATGTAGACATTAGGCACAAGTCCCTGCGGCAGCTTCACCGCCGCAGTGTAGGACTTGTGTTAAGTTTGTTACAGAGCCACCCCGGGCCAAAAAAATCAGGGGACCGCTGGGTTCCCCAGACTGTCCAAAAATCACACTTTCCCTGCAACTGGACTCAACATGCAAACACATCTCACCTGTCCTCTTCTCCCCTCCATTTCAGCAATACTGGACCCTTACATGGATCCGCCCCTTAGTTTTTTTTTGGTGCAATTTTTATGGCACTTTTATTCTAAGTTTTGTACAATCTTGGCGAAGATTTATTTTCCCTTTCCATTTCCTGATGAAGTGTCCTTCCTTGTACAAGCCCAGCTCTACACTCCTGATTTGCCAAGGAAGCACTCAACTGGCCCTCTCCAATCCTACAAGATTTGTAACCAAAGATGCCCCTTTTTGATGCCAACAATGGTGATATCATAATCAATATTCATTTGAAGTGAGAGTGAGACAGTTGAGAGAGGCATACAACACAAGATGTAAACAAATATCAGTGTGGAACTCAATGTCATTGATGAGTTAATTTGGGTCTACCAATTTCTCAAACATCATCCAACCCATCTCCTTGATCATCAGATTCAACTTCACCAATTTTGGCAAGGTGTAAACCCCCTCCCTTCTGGGGTTCAAAAGAATTACACAGATCAGTTGACATTTAAAGACAGCCTTTAAGCTGACCTTCCCTCTGTAGAGCGTTGTACTGGATGATTCAGAAACAGGAAAACTCCCCCAAGGGAAAAGTACATTTCATGGATGTGTAGCTATTTATAGTATTTACAAGTATGTATTTGGGTTGGTGAGATAATGAAAGTATGTAAATAAAAATATGAAAATATGATAAAAACATGAGAAATATGTAATAAAGAATAAACACATATTTTTGTAACAACACCCTCCTCACCTAGACAGCAGAGTTCTTTCCTCTCCCTTCTAGGTAAGTTGCCCTCTCTCCTTTCTCTCTTCAATCCCTTCTTCTTTCCTCTCCACAAAAGGTCATCTTTATTTGTAATGACAAATGTGAGTTCTCTCATTTCCCATATAGTCAATAAAGACACCCTGGTTCTAGAAGTTTGTTCCCCGCCATCAAGAGAGGTGGTCACCCCTTACACCAAGGCAACAGCATCCAGGCCTATGCTCTGTTCTGCAACCTTCAGCCATTGTTTTATTTCCCTAATACCTGAAAACAACTGATGTATTGGATGTTTTCCAGGTGGAAATTCACCCCAAAGCCACTCCACATCATCACACCATCTCACTATCAGCCTCTATGCTACTAAACTAGTGGATGAAGTGCACTGGGTTGTGCTATGAGTGTTAAAAAGCTGGTTCCAAAAGGTAATTTGCTGAATGTGACTGGGTAATTGACGGGGTAAGGAGTAATTTGCTCCAGTATTTAAATCTTGAAAAGCTCTTATCAAACTTTAAAAGGGAGAGAAATCCAGTATCCCACTCTAATTCTTCCTACTGAGACAGACAGGGAATATTGAGTGATTAAGTAGGGGCACTTACTTGATTGAGTGAGTCCCACAAGGGGAGTTCTAACAACTGGTGGCAGTAGCTCAGAGGCACCTCAAGACTTGTGCAGTTACTACAGGAGTATTCAGGGCAGACAATTGGAAGGGTGGATGATGGTGGAATGGAGATATAGTGGCAATAAAACTAAACAAAGCTGCCAGTGATAATTGGTGGACAATCCTGAGGAGTGTTGACCACAATAATATGTAATGAAGGATACTTAATCTGTGCAATGATGCAATTAGCATTTTGATGGTAGAATAGAGCAGTGCAATGATGCACTATTCTGAAATATTCCAGAGGATGAGTCATTGGTTTCTATTGAATCACTGGGAGGCTTAACTCCATTGCATGGGGAAGTCTAGGGACTTCCTGTGTGTCCTTCCAGGAGTCTTGGTATGTAATAAGAAACCTGGGAGTTGTTGTGTATTCAATTTTTAAGTTTATAATATTTAAATACATACTTTAAGTTCATATTTTGGGATATAATTTGTTCCATTTTTAAGTTTAGATGTAAATTACAGTAACTAGCACTGCAGAAAAAACTCAGTTAACTGCCTGCAGTTGACATGCAGCATCCTCCAGCTAAGCTGCCATCCAAACTCCACCTTTCTGCATATTTAGATTTGTTAGCACAGTAACTGTGTATCAAAGCTTGGTTGAATCATTCTTGGAGAAAGTTTTGAGTAACACCAAAAGCTTCCTTGGAGTTTCTGCATGTCAACTGCAGGTAGTTGAGCCAGTTTTTTTTGCAGTGTAGAGTAAAGATAATGTAACAGGACGAAATATGCAAGGGTAAAACAAAACCTGGTGACACCTTTCAGGAACAGACAAAACTAAGCAAAAATGAACATAGATATACATAATCAGGCTCGGTGGTTCTAATGGAGATTAGGGCATTGGAAATAAAATTTTGGGGATGGTATTTCTGTTGTATCCATCAGAATAAGGCTTTAAAGAGTTAGGTTGAGGTTTTCATGAACATTGTAACCATTTGGGGAAAATCAGGTATGGTGATATTACCTCGGTGGTTGACAGTCACCATGAGATTCTCATGCTTTTTGATCTTCTCCTTTAAGAAACCCTAGAACAGGGTCACAACAACACCAAGTTCATAGCTTCCCAGGTCAATTGAATTTGGGGAGGTGTGAAAAATATTTACACCATATCTGTGTGCCAATCTAATTGGACCAAAAATCTACCCTAATGTCATCTCTATTCCTGTAGAAGAGAACAGCTACTAAAAATAAATTAAATTGTGAAGATGAACATCCCAGGATAAAGCCATCAGAAATTCTTGGGCATCAAATTTGATCTCTTCAGTAACCTGTTCTTCAAAAAAATAGCTACTTGGGAACTGATTTCTCAGGAGACATGTAATTTTATAGGTAGAAGTCCTGGTAAGATCTACAAATTAATCAAGATTATCAGCATAAAAGTTGGTGATGGCTCAAACCTAAAGTGCACACAAAAAGGAAACTCCAAACCTTAACAGTTTCACATGGATAATGGGAGGAAAATAAGGGTATTGAGTCTCTAGGACTGATCTTGAGAAATGGTTGTTTATAATGATGGTATCAAGATGATATTTCAGCAATAAAACAACTATTTTTCCATGAGGAAAAGAATCCTGGGGCTAAAAAAGGATTATTTATAATATCTACAACCAGAGACAAGATAATCAAAAAGAAAAGAGCTAAGTAATAAATTACTGTTAAGAAAAGAAGTTGAGAAAATGTTTTCATGATTTATTGAAGAAAATGGGGAATTAGGATGGTTATTGATCAAACCATGAGCATTTTGTGCTTGAGCTGCTCCTGCAAGTGATGTGTCATGGGAAAAGTTGGTGACAAGCAGTGGTAGGAAATACTTCTTAGGTGAAGCAAAAA
>SMGU01006183.1:0-12918 GCA_004348175.1 Puccinia novopanici
CTTTTTTTACCTTTTGTACTTTTTTTTAATTTTTCTTGTAGCTTTAGTGTAGTAAAAAACTTAGATCTGTGGTCAAAATTGGTTCTATTAGTATATCTTGAGTCATAATTTGACCTTTGTGAGGTGGGGTGTGGTCCACAGGGCTCAATTAACATGATTGTTCTGCCTGGATCTAATTGGACCCAGTGGATCACATTGGACCTCCAGACAGACCAAAATTTTAGTCCTGCTATACCATATGAGGATACAAACCTTGAATATGACCATCAACCATGAATAACTGTGTCAACACATCAATCATTCACTTGTTTAAAACAGTCCATTCCATCACTTTTCATTTGTAAGACTCTTTCATCAATCATCATTGATTTATTTAATGTTTTCTTTTAAATTTGAAATTTATCTTGTTTGACTGTAAGATTGTTCTTGGTATGATGACTCTAATGATGAATGGCAGACCACGGGCGGATATTCTCCCATGGACACATTCATTCATCACAGTTGTTATATTAGGAATGAGAAAAAAGCTCAATCAAAATAGAATTTGAACGCCTTCTCATCACATGTTCGTTAATAATCCTTCATTGGTGAAGCATTAAATTTTTTCCTTGTAAATTCATCTTTTATCTTTTTTGACTGTAATATTGTTCCTGGTATGATGACTCTGATGATGAAAGGAAGGCTATGGGCGGATATTCTCCCATGGACACATTCATTCACCAGAGTTGTCATAATAGGAATGAAAAAACAGCTCAATGAAAATAAAATTTGAAGCAAGCAAGTGACCAATCGTTTGATCCTAACCAATGTAGCCCAGAAGCTATCATCATTCCAGCTGATAACTTGGTTAGTGTTGTGTAGTGAAGTACAGCATAGCATAGCACAGTGTAGCATAGCGTAACATAGTTCCCAGTGAGCTACGCTACACTGCTTGTTAGCTTGAAAAAAGTTACGCTAAAGATTCTTCAAAATTCTGTTAGCTTAAGAAAAGCTACACTAATGGTTAGTGTAGCGGAAAATATTTTCAACTAACACTACAGAAAAATTTCAAGGAGAATTTTCTGCTAGGCTAACTGTTAGTGTAGTGGAACAATATGACAACTAACACTACACAAATTTGGAAGAGAAAAAAAAACCACTACGCTAACGGTTATTGGCCATGTAGCGTAGTGGCCCACTGTTGCTGGTATTCTGGTTTTTTATTTTATTTTATTTTATTTTATTTTATTTTATTTTATTTATTTTATTTTATTTTATTTTATTTATTTTATTTTATTTTATTTTATTTTATTTTATTTTATTTTATTTTATTTTATTTTATTTTATTTTATTTTATTTTATTTCATTTTATTTTTCTGTAATTTTTTCAAATTGATTTCTATGGTCATGTATGCGCGTACAAGACAGTGGACATCAATTGGAAAAAAAAAAACATTAAATTTAAATAAAAAAGGTCTGCAGGCTGTCCAAGTTCAAATCTGGAGGGGAGGCTTTCCAAGTGCAAATGATGCTTGCCCCACAGTACTAGCCTCTAGATGAGCATTGGTTAGAAGAAAAAAACAAGGGAGGCTGTCCAAGATCAAATGATGCTTTCCCCACAGTATTAGCCTCTAGATGAACATTGGGTAGAGAATAGTTGGAGAGAGAGGAGAGAAAAAAATGATGTATGAAATCATAAGATCATGGTGTATGGTCATCATCAGGTTTTTCAGTCATAAACTATATAGCAGGGCTAGAAATTTGACTGGTCTGAGGTCAAATGTGGTCAACTGGGTGTGATTAGCTTCAGGTGAGATCTGGAGCTCATAAATCCCAGTTGACCCACTTGAAAGCCAGAAACATGGCCATTTATGTCCCACTATACCAATATGATGACTGTTGGTGTTGAAAATCACCTACCACACCAAATTCCACTATAGCAGGAAAATGAGGATGAATGAAAAAAATGATAAAAATGACAAAAATGAAAAAATGTGGCTCATTTTTTAAAAGAAATACATAGTTTTGAATCTATTTTCTTTACTCTGATCAAAAGAATTTGAGCAATGATTTTAATTGTGACCTATACACTGGTTTTTGAAGTAATTAGTATTATTTACATGTAGAATAATATTTTTTTTAGTTTCCCAAATAAATATTATCCCTTAAATGGCACCAATTATCTATTTTCTTATTCAACACTGATGATTTATTTGGTACAATTTTCAAATCATGTAATATGATTTTTAATTATTTTTTTTTCAAAATGCTTATTGGAAATGATGGTCAAACCTTTGGGGACTAAGGTTGACAGCAACTACCATGCATTCCATCATTGAATTGTTCATGTTTTCTCAGAAAAATGATACTTGAAAGTTTTTTTTGGTGGAAATTCTGGAGCCACTGGTTCATCATCTGATTGGCTTCAACATTTTGAAATTGAAGGACTTATTTTATGACTTGAAAGTCAGAAAATTCTGCAGTTAATTACAAAAATAACAGTTGGTTTTTTAAATGCATCAGCTCAAATCAAAAAAATTCTGAATGATAAACCATAAATTATTGTGTGGCTTACCTGCTTCAAGACAGAAAGGGAAAAAATAATAATTATGATTGTTTAGTGATCAAGTCAGCATGATATCAATTATTTTTAAAGTTGAAAATTCAATCCTCAACACATTATTTCACACAAGAAAACTTTTTTCAATTAATGCACAAAAGATTTGGATAACAAGATTTTTTTGCCAAATTTTTTGATGAAAATATCAAGTAATTTTTGAATTTAAAAATGATCAATATTGTCTCCTTCATCATTTCAAAACATCATTTCAAAAGTTTGACTTGATCTTCCCATTTTTCTTCAAATATTTTTGGATCAATTTGAATACAATTTAGCTTAATCAGTAGTTCAGATTGACTTCTAGTTAAGTGACACATGAATTGAGCAATGCCTTCAGAGATAAATCAGCTTTTTTCTGCTTCTTCTCAGGTAAGCATTCCAAATTCTTTTTGAAACATTTTAGAAAAAACATGATTTCTGGCACTTCCCTGGAAGTTCTGGAAATGGTTGCAAATTTCCCTGAAGTCATTAAGCTCATCACCCTTGACCTTGAGTCTTAGCATCACAAAATAACTTCACAGTGTGGAACTACTCTATGGGAGTAAGAGCTTTGGAAGGGATATAGACAACTACACTACTAGTAATGTAAGCTGAACTAAGGATGCTGATATAAGAGCTGCCTTCCTGTCTAAGCTTGGATGGGGAGATTTAAACTAAGAAAAAATATAAAAAGGGTGTGGCTGATTTCTACAGCTTCTAGTGTTGGGTAAAGTTCTACTAATTGATGACTAGTTATGGCTTGCACCCACTGAGGTTGGAGTTGTTTGAGGGATTGAAGGGGAAAAGGTGAGTGGGATAATCAAGTGATGATATTGGGGGGATAAGGATACTGATTATATTTGAAAACTATTCAGGATATACTAGTAGATCTAACTAAGAACACTATTCTAAAATGATAAGATTAGTAACTGGGAAAATCTACTGGATAAGGTGATGGCTAATAAAAGGGGATAATACAATGCAGTCATACACACAGGATAATTATCTGATAATTGATGTAAAACCAACCACAAATGGAGGGTCCTTTTTTAATGCACAAGGCAGGCCTCATGGCACAGAACAAACTGGCTTGTGGGGAAAAAGAGGAACAGGTAGATCATCTTCCAAGATGAGGGAAGAGACTGATACAAAGGGACACATCATATGATGGGGGAACAATAAGCAAACATGACCAAATCTACTGGTTTTCTTGGAATGATGGGATATTTGGAAAAGAAGTGGCAGTTTTCAAGGTGATGAGGGAAAAGGACTGATCCAGAAGGGTTCCAGAATAATGTGGAATGACTGGTCCAATCAGAAGTTACTGATACAAGGATTAAAAAGGGTGGGATACTTGCTGATGTCTGATTTTGGGGTCTACTGCTCTGTCGTCCCCCAAAATATTGAAAGTGGAATATCTTGAGATCCAGTGGGAATTAAGCCATGCTGCAAGGGGGTGACCTGGGGTAATTTGGGCTTCTGAATATGATTATGAGTTTATTGAGGTGAGTTGTTGAGTCCTTTATGATTTTTTGAAATATTGAGGGTAAAAAAACAGGATTACCACAACAGTTCCACCAACAGAAGATTACCACCCTCAGAGCAATTGGAAAGATTTTCTCCCCCTGTCTTGATAAAATCACCCACTTTGCTCTTCTCTGTGCTCAGAATAACTTCAATAATCCCAGAGATGACCAATTAGGTGGGAAGTGCTGCAACAGATGCCACACAATACAAACTGGAATTCCATGTAAGCATAGGATTTTTGACCTTCTTAACAAAGGCCAGAAAGTGGAGCCACAGGAATTCCATAGTCAATGGCATATGATTGTATTTTTTTATCCTTCTTGATTTTCCTTTTGCACTATTTTATCTTCCTTTGCCCTGGGGTTATTATCCCCTTTTTTATCTTCCTTTCCACTTTTTTCCTTTTTTTCCCATTTATTTTTCACCTTCTGGGGCTTTGGGTTGGCTTTGGACCTCACAAAAGAAGTTTCAAAATTTTTAGGCGAGTCCTTTGTTGGGTTTGAGGACTATTTTTCCTTCCATTGATTTTTTCCTGGGGAAAAAAGGGGGTTCGCAGGGTCAAAAACTGATGTGCATGCCTTTTTTTGTGAGTCCCAAACAGGGGTTCACGGATTCAAAAATACACACACAAGTGCTTTTTTGGGGTTTGCTGGCATAATTTTCTTTCCCCTGCGGAAAACAGGGGGTCTCAGATCAAAAAACTGATCTGTATGTATAATTTTAGGGTTTGCAAACCAGGGGTTGCAGATTCAAAAATATGCCTGTGTGTGATTTTTGGGGGTCGCAGCAAACATTCCTACAAAGCACTCCCCCCACCCCAAGTCACATTCAACCACATATTTATGCCTCCCCAAAACCCATATTCCTTCCTCCTTTTTTTTAAAATTTTTGCAGCATACTTTTTTTCAATTTTTTCAGTGTACTTATTTTCCTCTTTGTTGAAAATTCACTCATTGACCTTTTTTTCTTTCTTTCCTTTTTTTATATACATGTCACTCATTTTTCTCTCCGGTCACAAAAATGTTATTGCTTATTCAAAATAATCTTGTGCAAGCAGCCCACAACTTGGCCTCAGTTGTACTTAGCCTATTTAATCATCTTCAGGCTTCTGAATAAGGAAAAATCACATGTTCTGACCATACAGTTCCTCTTGTTGGCACTTAAGCCCCAAAAAGAGCACTCTTTGCCATAGCACTTTAGCCCCGTGGACTGAGTTGATAAGGTCCTTTTGCAGACACTGTCTGTTATTATTATTTTTATATAAAAAACTTCCACTTCAACAATGCTGTTTTTCAATACTCTTCTTCATTCTTTTTCCATCATTTTTTTTTTTTTTGACTTAACTTGGAAGGAAGCATGCTGACTGATCTTTCAATAACTTTTTTGTAGGATTTCAAAAAGTTAATCAATACACTGCGTGAGGATTCCACTCAGAACATTGAAGATGTTAAAAACAAAATTGAATCCATGAATCCCTCCAAACAACGTTTCAAGCTCAAGTCAATCAACAAACTCTTAGAAGGATCTGCAACAGTTGGGTATATCAACTTAGCAACAGGTTCTCAGAAGACTGAAGGAAGACCCAAATCTTTTCAGGAAAAAAATAAATTGAAATTTGAAAGAAGATCAAAACTGAACGCAGGGACCCATCAGAATTCAAAATACTGGCCAAGAAACAATGTGATGAAGAAAAAGAAGCAGAGGAAATCCAGAAGAAGACAAGAATCCAACCTTCCAGAAAAGCTTCCCCTCAATTTGAAGATAAGAAGCATGAAGAAGTCCCTTGTAAGATTTTCAGGCGAGTTAGAACAGCCAGCAAGAAGAACCCCCTCCCAGAAGCCCCCCTCTCCTATTTTCTATCCCAACTCCCCATGAACAATCAACCACATTTCAACAAAATCTTGAATCCCCTTGCCAATGGTCATTGTGGTTTTCAAGAGGGATCCTTCTTATTGCATCAAGATGAAAACCAATGGCCCAGAATCCAAAAAGAGCTGATATGTCAAATCAACTGCAGGGCAGACTTTGATTCTGAAAATATGCTTGTCCCAGATGTTGCAAAAGCACTGAAGTGGATCAAATTTGAAGGTGAAGATGAATCTTGTGGTAAGGAAAACTGGATGTCCATGTCAATTAAAGGTGATGTACTTGCAGATCTTTATCAAAGACCTGTCTTCTTTTTTTCTGCTACCTGGTCTGAGTCCATTCTCCCTTCTTCATGCGCTCCAAACAACAATCCCCCCCTCTGTATCACCTTAGTGGGCAACCATTACATTATTCTTCAACTTAAAAACCCTTCTCTCTTTCCCGCTACTCAACTAATGTGAAATTGGGACTCCCACTTATTGCCAGATGCCTTAGCCTGGAAAGATAGATATTCTTATTGTATTGAAATGACACAAGAACCCAAGAAGAAGAATAGAAAAAGTGGAATTAACAATTAGTTACCAACTATAATTTTCAATATCAAATCTTCTTTATTTCCTTGTTTCTTTTTTCTTCTTCATTTCAATTTTTTTTGTCTTTGACCACCCCCTTTCATTACCTCATACACTGCTTCCTATACAATTTTGAATGAAGTTTGATGTTTGAGTATATTTTATAGCATGGGGTACGTGGGCAGGTCAATCTATGGCAATGTAAAATAGAATGCAATTCCTAATGGGCTCTATTAAAATGTTGAGTGAAATTTCCAATCATTATGGGGTATAGGGTATGGGAGATATTTCAAATAGAAGAAGAAGAAAAACAAGAGTGCTTTGTTTATAAATTTTGAATTTTTTTAGAAAAACCTATGAGTGTCTTGTTTATTTATTTATTTGAGAAACACACTGTTTCAGATAATTGACAAATTTGGCCCAAAATTTGGTATTTATCTGGTTTTGGCTAATTTTAATAGAAGTTTTATCTGTAAATTAGGCAGTTTGACTTATTTTCCTCAAATTTTTGTGCCTTGTGTATACATTTTTTTTTCTGTGAGAAACACACTGTTTCAGATCATCTACAAATTTTCCCAAAATTTGGTATTTATCTGGTTTTGGCTAATTTTAACACAAATTTTATCTTGAAAATAGTACGCAGTTGGAATCAACTGAAGTCTAAACTTATTTTCCCCAAATTTTTATGTACGTCTGTGGTAAGTTGAATGTGGGAAATATGCCTGATGTTTGCCTGTAATTCTACTTGCCCTCCCTTGATTTTTTTGGTTTTCTGTGGTTGAGGACTGTTTGAACCTTTTTTATGGACACTCATGGATTATTTATCCAACCATTAATAGCTTTATTACGTGAGGCATGAGGCATGAGGTTTTAGAAACTTTCCTAACATTTTCAAAAATTAAATGTGCAACCCCCAATTTCTCAACAACAATTGAAACCACAACCCCCTATTTCGGGGGTGGGGACTGATTACATCCTTTGGACATCCACCACCCATCCAGATGACATCCATTAGGCCCCCCGCAAAACAGGGGGTCGTGCATCAATTTTTGGGGGTTGCAGGTCAAAGACTCTTTTTTTTTTTTTTACAAGATTTATTAAATCTAAACTTAAGCTAAAAGTTGCTGGAGAGCAGTTATGGTGTTCAATGCTACATAAATAAAAGAATTACATAAATTCATAAACACCAATCTGTCAGGGAACTGTTTAAATACATAAAACTTTAAATGACATTTCCCTGCAAAATTGGTGTTTATGAATTTATGTAATTCTTCTATTTATGTAGCATTGAACACTATAAGTGTAGCAAGCCCATAGCATTGGTATGCTTTTGAAAACCTGTTAGCTGTTAGCAAAAACACACTAAGCTATGCTAGACTAAAACTAATGTTAGTGTAGCTGGCCCAGTTTTGCTCTAGATCTGTCATTATTAATTATATATCACATCATCATATTAGATATAATATTTCTCACATGATACACCTCATAGCATGGCCTGATAACTTCTAAGAAAGTTCCCTTGGTATCAAATGCACCTTGATGAGGAAAAAACCTCAAACATCTTACCTTCATATCTTCATCTAATTGTCCCTTTTGTTCATTGATCAACTAATATTTGTTCTTTTCAGTCTCTGTGTATTGTCTCTTCATTTCTAGTTGTGAATTTCTCTTTTTCTAAAAGTAGTCTTTATACAGTCTTAAATAATCCAGGTTATGCTTTCTGTTCTTCTTGTTTTTTTTTATTTGTTCTCATGTGCTCTTTTTTTTTTTTTTAGATCTGGTTTCTGTTTTCAGAAATAAAAGTCTTAACTCATCAATATTTTCAAGGAAGCATCAGAAGTGCTTATAAAAAGCTTTCAATGACTTCTGAGGAGTTTCAAGATTACAAGTAAAGAATGAGATACAGAGATGACAATCTAGAGGGGCTTTGATTGTACCAAGGAGCTTAGGTGGGTTGTGAAGAATATGCCTCTGACTTGATGATGTATTACTATGCAGCAGACTACTTATGGTTAAATACAACATTAAGAAGGAGGCTAATTTGTGAGTGAAAGAGTGCTTGGTACAAGCATTACCTACAGGAACTATAAGAATAACATGATTGGAGAAGGCCACTGGTACAGTGGAAGAAAATGAGAATGCCGGAACAGCAGACAGGAAGAAACACTGGAATGGTGATGAATGAGATGGTACAGCTTACAATTGAGAAAGAAATCTGTTGGAACAGCATTGAAAACATGTATATGAAAGACTGGTACAGCCATTAAGAAGAGAATAAGGAATGTGATCAGAATACTGAGTTGTTATTCTGACAAGGAGCAGTCAATGATCTTAGGAAGGATTGATGAGAAGTTTGAGTTGAAGCTTGTCACAGAGTGAGGGAACCAATGAGCAACAGAGAATGGTGAACAACAAGTGTAGATGAAAGAATTTTTCTGAAGTGGTCCAGAGGAGTTGATGAGGAATAGAGAGAGTGAGCTGACTGAGTCTTGACTTATACAATTAGTTTTCAACTGAGATGATCTGAGTTTGTCACACGTTTCATTTCTGCAGCACTTGCTCTTAACAGAAGGATCAACCAAGTTTCACAGGGCTGAATCAACAAGCTTGAACAAATATAAGCCCCCAGAATTTCTAGGATTGTCCCCCATTCAACCAGTTGTCCAGAAAAGTACCACCAAGCCCTTGATTACTTCATACACTCCCACAACATTTAGCGCCTGTTTGGCTGCCACCAAATGCCATAAAAAATCATAGATTTTGATTGTAAGTGAAATGTGGTTTACTTTCACCAGATTAAGTTATGGAACAGGGGTATGACAGGATATTTTGGTCAGACCTCAAGTATCCTGTCTGCTGAGATTTGGGTGGTGGGAATATGCTGCTAGCAAGGTTCATCATTAGTCTGAGGTCATGACAGGACCTGCAAAACAGCCTATAATGGTCCTGTCATAACAGTTGATCCCCCAATTATTCATAACAATCAGTGGTGGCCAAATGGGGCCTTATAAATAATCCACAATAGTAGCTGTGCTCAAGTGTTCTTGTCACTGGATATCATTATCCATCACCATCCACACTTCCACTGTCTACTTGGTATAACCTTGTGGTGACTTCAGTAAGTCTTGAGATATCTTTTTTCACTACTCCAGTTTTTAGAAGAGGTCCTACCTTTCAGGACTCTCTTTTCAACACCTACAGCACAAAAATTGCCTTTAAAACACTTGGTTAGTAGCATAGAGGCTGTCAAAATCCATATATCAAATCATGATTGTATTTTTTAGATGACCCATTGTTACACTGGAGGATTTCCCATTTCCCAGATTCCTTAATCTGCAGCTTTTAATTCTAAGTTCCAAAACTTGTTTGGTGATGCAAATTGATGACATTCTGGTTCCCAACACCAAAAAAATTTTGGGATTTAGATTTAGCCCATCCAAATTAGGCAATGGATGACTTCCCGTTGGCTCTGGGAGACTCCCAGAAAATAAGATTAGGCAGTTCTCCATAAAGTCCTAAATTTGCATTCCCATCACTCCAGATGCCTAAATTAATATATGTCCTGCCTAAATACTTCAACACCTAGGCTCTGAGAAGCAGGCCAAATCAATTCACTTCATCATATCATCACTCCAATAAGTAAGCTACTTCCTATTTTCATATATTCTAATGATTCCTGAAATTATTTATCTCTAAAGCAGAATGCTAAGGTCAATTGACCTGTATCTTGAGCAGGAGCAGCAACATGCCACTAATCAACGTGAACAAACGTACATGGAGTTGAACAATGCAATCCAGCTTACCTTGCAACAGGATCTCAGGAGAATGGAAGAAGATGAGGAGGCAATCATGGCGCTGTTGGCCCTTGGATATCTTGGAATGCCTGGCTCTCGTTCAATCTGAACCTACCTTACTCAAGGCAACATCCCCACCGTGAATGACACAGCTTAGGCCTGCTTGTGGAGATCCTGAAACAACAGAGCCTTCATCACCACAATTGGAGTGGATGTTTCCACTTTTGATGATCTTCTGGGACAATTTTCTGACCAATGGAACTTCAGCACTATCAGTCAATTGGATGTGGACCCCAACGGCAAACCCCAGATTGGGTGGTGATCCTTAGATGCCGCTGGCTGCCTTGGCCTAGTCTTGCATTGGTTATGCTTGACTATGGCCATGTACACCCTACCGCAGCTATTTGGAATCACCCCTGCAGTATGTTCACGTTACCTGTCAACAGGTTTACACCACTTGTTTTCTAGCCTCTGGGAACACCCTCAAGCACATTTTCTATGGCCAACTACATGAGCAAAAGGCCTGAATTCACAGCGAGCAGATTGAGTGGAAGCTCCCTTGGCTCACAAATTGTATTGGGTTTGTGGACAGCTTGAATCTGCCAGTGATGGTCTTTTTTGATGATGAGTCAGCTTGTTCTTCATTTAATTGACTCAAGAATCTTGCTAACTGAATTGATTTTGTTGTAGCATCCAAAATGCTTACTACAACAGTTGGACCTGCTCACATTATTGTAGCAGGAATGAGGCGGAATGGACTGATGGAACAATAATGTATGCTGTTCTCAATGCCCCCAGGCCTTGGCACAAATCCACAATTGCTGAGTGGCTATATGAGCAGTTGCTCAAACAGACCCCTCCTGGCTATTGGATCATAAGCGACACCGCCTTCTCTCGCAAGTGTGAATGGCTACAATGGCGGATCCTAGCACCAGTGAAGCGGGGGGATCGATTGCCTGCATCCCCAAGGCCTATGCAAGGTTAAAAATGCTCAACAATGATCTGGTGTCAGCTCCGCAGGCGGCCAAGTGGGGTATGCGGTCTCTGCAGGGATTGTTTGCACGATTGAAACTCCCACTCCCTGCAGACAACCATCAGTGGCGAGCTGATGTCCTGCAGGTGTTTTGCAGGCTACAACAGCTTTGCTGCCACTTGGTGGGCATCAATCAGACCGGTATGGTCTATTGAGAGGTGTGGGATGAATCTTGGAACCTCTGCCGAGATTTCTACAAGATGTTGTTTACTGATGTCCAATCATGTTGCCATGTCAGTCGATATTACAACACTTGGCTATATGCTATTCTTCTAATCCCTTTTCTGTTTCTGTTCCATCCTTCTCACTCCCTATTCTTTTTCACTCGGTTCTGCGGTTGATCTTTGACAAAATTAAAGTGGTTGTAGTTGCTATGTATTCCTTTCTCTGCCAAAAAAACCCCTTAATTTATGACAAATAACAGTGAAAAAAAAAACAGAGTTTGGAATATTCAAGGACCACAACCATATGAAAGAGAGGTTATAGAAAGTGAAAGGAGGCCATGGCAAGAGAGGAGTGGAGATGTGATGCATTTGAGTCAGTCCCTGTGAGATGTTGATCCTTGATTGTTTGGGTTGCGGCTATCCCAATGGCCCAATGAGGGTTCCTCATGTAACCACTATTGCCGGGTGTTGCGCGGGATGTCATAGGTCCTTTAAGTTGTAGAAGATTGAACCAATGTTGCAGGGACTGGTTTTCAGAGTTTTTGTTGGCGAGATCCTTGCGCGCCTGTTGCAACTCATCCTGCAAGTGCAGAACGTGAATGTTGATTCCGTCTCAAAGCTGAGTGAACTCATCTTTATAGTGGTTGATTGTAGTGGTGGCTTCTTGGAGCCAAGCCGCATAGAATTGGGACATGGACGACTACATCTTGCAAGTCCTCCAAGCTTCTGTATCAAAATAAGCGGTAAGGGAGGCTTGAATGCCTCCCTGCAAGTTGCTGGTACAACAAGACATTCCAGAGATTCTGGAGGAGAATGTTGAAGGTTGCTGCAAATGTGAACGATGGGCGAATAAGTTACTTGGTGGGGTTGGCACCAGCAGGTTACTGAGCAAGGTGTTTGGCAAGGAACCGGGGCCATTAGGTGATTGAGCTGGTTGATCTGGTCTGTTTGCTGATGGAGTGGGTCCAGTCTGACTGATTGAGCCCTCTGACAGCAACAGATCAGGCCCTTCTTCTGGGGAGTTTTGATCGACTTCGATTCGAGCTTCACTCTGGGTCTCAGTCCAGCCGGAAATTTGTGTACCAAGCAAAGATTGTGTCCCACCGGCGACATCAGACGGAGCTGGAACTGGATTGCCGACCCCATTTCTGAAGATAATTTGGATGATAGTCAGCAGATAAGTTGGTGAATGACATGAGAAAGGAATCTCACGTCTCATCAGCACTATCTCCTTCTTCTTCATCCACAAACGCCAGGCTGCGAGCTCGGTCCTTGATCATGTAGTTGGTGCGCTTGGCCTCACGAACCCAAACTGGACAGGAAGGATCACCGGTTGGCTTCTTTGACATGACCAAGGCCTTGAACTTAGTCTTCAGTGGGTCAG
>SMGU01006184.1:0-15032 GCA_004348175.1 Puccinia novopanici
ACGGCACCGGGCCTTGGCAACAGCATGGAACACCGGGCGTTGGGAGGCAAGCAGGGCCAATTCGGCCCCAGGAATCGTTTGGTGCGGGTCTCAGGACCTGAAAATGCCAAATGAAAAAGATAGCATTTTTGTGCCGAAGATTTTCCTGTATTACAGGATGTGTGGCTGAGGTCGGAGGTGGCTTAATTCCCAGTTTTTTTGGCAGAAACTACCACCTCGCAACCGCAAGCTTTGCTGTCCTAGCTGTACATACACTAGAATGCTGCGCGCCACTCTAGCATGGTGATCGCAGGCTTGCGTGGGGGGGTTGAGGAGGCTGTGTGCTGCGGACCGCCTGTTGGCAGGACTGGGGGGTTTGGGTGAAAATTGCCGATTTTCAGGAAAGACTCTGCTTCTGACAGACGAACACACACACACACTCTCTCTCTTCAGCACAGCTCGTACATTTCCTGATCGAGTTGATGGATGGCCGAATCTGAGACGACCAGGGATGTCATAGCAGGCTGGGTCGGTGGTGCTGGTAAGTGTGTTCTTTCATTCTTCAAACAAAAAGAAAATGATCGGAAAGACTTCTTCGCGAAGAGTTGTTGTTGACTGATTGTTGGTTTAATCGAATGGGGGCACCGAAAAAAAAAAAAAAAAAAAAAAATAGTGGGCATCGTAATATCCAATCCGCTGGAGGTCTTGAAGGTCCGACTGCAAACGAATCCGAGTCCGAATCTGGAGCATCCAATAAGCCTGGACGCCCTGCTATTTTCGCGCTCGCCATCGCCGCTGCACCATGGACAGAGCAGTCCGGCGGCGACGCTAGCCCTGCAATACTCCATCCCGCCCACCAACGGCTTGCCGTCGCTTGCCCACGCCTCCCACTCCATCTGCCATCCTCATTCTCGAAACCCCTCCTCTTCCCCCAGCTCCATCATTAACGGTCTTAAGGCTCTTTGGAAGAAAGAAGGTTACAGGTTCTTGTTCGCTGGCGCCGCCGCTCCAATCATCGGTCTAGCCTTCATCGACTCTTTCTTTTTTGCTACCTATGGAAAATGCATGTTTGTGTTGTTTTATTTATTCTTCTGTCAAATTTCGTTCAATAAAATAATAATAATTGGAGAAGACTCCGACTTACAAGCTTTTTTTAAAAATTATTATCAGGAACACCTTTAATCAAGACCGGGAACGGCCAAACCATCTAGGATACGTCTTTACGTCGGGAGCGATTGCGGGGGGATTTTGTGCGCTCTTACAGACTCCAGTTAGTGGTGATTAGTTGAGCGTTTTTTTCTGGTTGATTAATGTAAGGGAAAGCGGTAAAAGAAGGAAAGAAGATTCTGAGGAGGTTGGCTCTGATTGGATGATGTGACAGATCGAAGTGATCAAATGTCGCGCACAGGCCGAACATCTCAACCATGAAACTGGCTCCAAGTCGGGCTCCTTCGCCATTGCTAAAAAAATCTATCGTCGGGACGGCTTCCAAGGTTTCTATCTCGGTGGTCTCATGACAGGACTGCGCGACTCTCTCAGCAGTGGCATATTCTTCACGAGTTGTGAGTCTTCACAGCCGGTCTTGTCTCTTATATATGTCCAAGAAGAATACACCTGGCTCTGATTGTTTTGCCGCCCAATACCACTCTTTTGATCAGATGCATTGACACGAGGTGGATTACGGCAGCTTAACGAACTATCACCATTTGGCTTGGCCGACTCGGGAAGCTCACTGACCACCCCACTTCCGCGATCTTCGGAAATCCTGGTCAACATGGTCGCTGGCGGCACGTCGGGGATGATCTCTGCTCTGGTGCCATACCCGCTGGATATTGTGAGCTGAATTCAATATATTAGATGACCACTATATCTTTGCTCTAAATAACCGCTTGATTTGTTCGGGTTGGCAGATTAAGACTCGATTACAAGTTACCAAAGTGACCTCTTCCTATCAAGCCAGTAGCTCCACGAGCCATCCAACTCGGAAATCCGTCCCCCCACTCAAGTCGATTACTGTCCGAAGAACCGGCAGCTCATCCTCCATCATACCCATTACGCAACAGATATATAGCGAAGGGAAGAACCGAATCTTGCCCAACCTACACCACACCCGATTCTACCGCTTGTTCAGCTTTTTGGTCCCCATTCTTGACACCATCAAAAAACCTTCTCATTCTTCTTCTTCTTCTTCCCCACACTCTCAACTCCTCAGTCAACGTAGACGCATCCTGAGGGTCTCTCTCAAGGCGGCTGGGTTGATGGGCTTCTTTAAGGGTTTGAAGCCTACCTTGCTCAGTAGCTTTGTTGGCTCGGCGATCACCATGGGCATCTTTGAATTCGTTTTTGATTTCCTTGGCAATCCAGTTCATTAAATTTAACCTGCTTGTGCGCTCGAGAGAGCCGATTTAATACTTGCCATATGCACGTTCTGTTACTTGTTGATAAATTTATAGTGGGCTCAGATGCCAATAGACGCGACTCAAGCGCGACGTGGCTTTGCGTTGAGATAGTATCACAGTTTTGGGTCATCAATGAAAGAGGGCGGCTGTTTGCTGATGCAGAAGTTACATGGTGTTTGTTGATTGCGAGCACACAATAGAGGAGAGACACGAGAAGACAAACGGTCATCAGAAACACATTGGCTTTAGACAGAGCGGAGATGATCGGGTCCCAGGGGTCGTCAAGACTCGAGGGATACAACGACGCTGTCTCCTTTTCCGTTAGAACCACGGATCATCAGTTGACCAAAAAAAAAAAAACAAAAAAAAACAAGGTTGATATAGAAGAAGGAAGCGATCGACGACCAAGATGATCTTCCAGACCGCCCCACCGCTATCGGGGGAGTTTTTATATAACAGGGGATGGTTGCCAGGCCAAGAGTAGTCCGAATTGAGTTGAGCAACATCCAAGTTGCTAACCGCGGATTGCACTGAATCGGCGACCGGCCTCCTTCGAGAGAAGAGGGCCAGCCTCCGTTATCCCCGCCCACCGTTCCCAATCTCGAGGGGCCACCGAAAAGGAGAGGGATAGTGGGAGGGAGGAGGAGGAGAAGAGACTCACGGGGAGACGGCAAGTCTGGGTGCTGGACGGGACAGAGAAGGGAAGCGGCCTCGTCGCGCACGATGTCTTGGGCGAGCTTCATATTTCTCTCTGCCCGTCGCGGAGCAGACATGTTGTCGCTCCCTAGTCGTCGACCCCTCGCGGCCCCTCCCCTTGGTCGGTCCCCAGGTGACCCCGTCGAGAGCGATTTCTGATGATGGGCCCTGCTCGACAGTTGTTGACAAGAGCACACCCCGCGAGAGTTTCCCTCCCGTGCCCAGCGAGAGGAGCGCGGGAGGAGGCCAGGACTGACACCGTGTGCCTGGGGGGATTCAAAGCCTCGGACCTTAACCCAGTCGCGAGATCGGAAAGAAGCACCTCACACAACACTCCGACGAGCGATGTGTGTGTGTGCGATGCTTCTTTGAAAGTATGAACGACGAGCCGCGGTCTTTGGTCTGGCAAGGTGAGATATCCCCCTGATAAAACGGATCCCGAGTCGATGTGCGATGGGGCAGTCTGGAGGAGCAGGATGGTCGAAGATGGCTGCAGCAGGGATGCCTCCCCCGTGGGCGGGGATCCACGGCACTTTATACCGGCTCCCGCTCTGGCACGACTTGTGGGTCTGCCATTTATTAATTAGGGTTCGCTTCCCCCGGGGGGCCGGCCGGCTCTTGCGCAGACATGGCCCCACAACTCACCAACAACTCAAGACCCCTGTGATGCTTAAAATAAAGCATATACTTGGCCTGAGATCATCCATCCAAAGAGTGAACCAAGGATGTTCACAGTTGTGAGTTTGAGGCAGAGAAATCTGAAACAAGTGGTGCAGTCTCCACTTTTATAGATCTTGCAAACCCAGTCTGCTCATCATCCCCTTTCAGGGATTTTTCTAATTAGGGAGGAGGAAAGGAAAGAGTATTTCTGACAGTGCTGGGGCCCACTCATAGCCCATATGTCAATATATAAGTCCTCTTATTTTATATCACCCTTTCTTCCATTGAGCCACACTCAGGAATCTCAAGAAATACAGTTCAGGAAAGATAAGCACATATTTCCTTGCCTGGAGAAATGTGTGTAGCTCTGAAACTGAAGCAGCTACCTTGAGTGCAACTTGATTCTGCAAGTTCCTCTACTAGTGCAAGGAGGGAAGTCCCTCCCTGCAGTCAGGCACAAACCTGTGAACAGCCATAAAAAAGACTGCACCAGGAAGAGACTTTGAGTGAGCAAATACACCTGACTGGCAAATGATTTAGCTCTAACAGCCTAACACATCTGGCCCATGAAGCAACCTCAGACTTGTTGACAAGCACTTAAACAGTTGACAAATTGGAGTTTATAAATTTCATTTTTTTTATTGCATGTATTATTACAGAAAGATTCAATCAGCGCAAGAAGTATTGAAGGAAGAGGCTATATTGGTCTTCTCCGGACTACTCCTACCATAATCTACACCAATATCACTGCTCTCACTACTACATAACCAAGTCCCTATAAATATATGCATATAGATTTCTCCATGTACATTGATCATGTACTATCTAATTTTTAACTCCAGCCTATAATTTAGTATTTAAATTTATCAACGTAGAGGAAGTCCAGTGGCAGTAGGATTTTGAGAATTGAGTAGGTCAAAACTCATTTTTTTTTTTTAAAAAAAAGATGAATGCTGTGGGTTTTGACAATGATGTGTCAAGTGTTTGTATGTATGTGAAGGATGGCAAATAATTATAGGTTGGCAAAAGTAAGGTATATGCAGATGATAGCTCATCGTTTTTCATTCATCATTCGCAGTTGGACGCCGAGGGTAGGGAGGGGCAAGGTACACGTATCATCCGAGTCGAGCCAGCGAGATAACTCCTGTGGTGGGAAGAGAGGCGGGGGTGATGGCAATTAGAAGTCTTCTTCAAGTTGAGCATCAAAGGGATTGCCGTCTGTGAGGAACAGAACAGGGGCGTACCGAAGGTCCTAAGCGATCGCGGTTGAGGATGGTTCTGCGCACGTCGGCTTCGGCCAGTCGTTGTCGATCCATCAGTTGATTCCATCGCTCTTGCACCCACGCCGCATCCTCCTCGTCCTCTGAATCCGACGAGTCTTCTTCATCATCATCATCCTCGTCATAAAAGCCCAGTTTTTCATCTCGACTTGGGAAGAGCGTCAGGGTGGTGCTTCGGCGTGATCGAGATTTCGGGACTCCCTTCAATCGTAAAGCTCTCTGCAGGATAGCAGCCGACAGAAAAAAAAAAAAAAGAAAAAAAAGGCGAAAAGATGAGGTAAACGATCGAGTCCCTCGTTGAGTAACAACATGTTTTACTTACTCTGGCTGGACGTACGATGGAGATGGAGTGTTTGGATCTCTTGCGCCTTTCGGAGCCGATCTGATGGGGAAGATCGTTGAAATAGGAAGCAAGATCGAGAGGCTTGGTGGGCAGTGGCTTCTTGACCATCTCTTGCTTCTTCTCTAGGCCGCTCTGTAGATGTTTTGAGTCATTGCTGGACACATCAGAATCAACGGTTTGGTCTTGAGGCGATGGAGGAGAGGAGGGCGATGACGAGGACGGCATATTTCCGAGTACATTTTTTTTTTTTTCCAATTTTTTTTTATTTTTTTTATTTTAGTTTCTATCCAAAGAGGTAAAACGAAGATGAATGAGGGGGGTGAGAGGACAGGGAAGACTCAAGAAGCGTTTAAATGGGCCCCAACCACATCACTAGGTACACTATATATTAGTTGCAGTGGTGATAGACATTGGTCAGGCTGGAGAGTTTGTATTGCCGAGGAGATCATCCACTCATCGAGGCTGGCTCATCAATCGTTGGGGTTGGCAGCCACGATCGAAGAATTGCACTCACCCCGATCAGACCGATCTGCCACCAATTGCAGCTTCGCCACCGCGGAGTACGCATTCATGCCCCAAAACACTCTGCGCCTTTCCCTCGATCACCGATAAGGCTACTAAGGCCCTGTTTGGGAGCACTGATACAACTGATCCGAAAAAGCTTGCATATCGCCCACGGTTTCGGCAAGGGATTTCGCACTTTCAGCCACTTTTGGTGGCTGAAGTCAAACCTGTATTTTCATAATTTTTCTTCTTTTCTTCCTCTGTCTTCGGCTAACTCATCCCAACCACCATGCCCAGCATCCCCCCACCCCATCAAACCGTGCGTAGCCGCCCAGCAAAAAATACATGAGAAGAAATTGCAAAATTCAAAAAAAAAAACCTTAACTCACAAAAAAAAAAAAAAAAAAAAAAAAATTGAAAAACAAATGTGCAGTACCATGGCACCAATCTCAAGGTAGAATGTCCCAAAGGTAGTGGTGATATGCTTAACCTGGCGGCTGTAGCCGATGAGATCCAGCATAGAATTATCCATATCTTTGCGCGTGATGCTGAAGGGAGGAGAGCATGTAATGGAGGCTTGGATAGACTTGACAAGGATCCGTTTTTCCGTAACCATGTGTTTTTCCATGAAGTGAGTTGATCGGATAGCAACTATGCATAGATTGAATACTGAATTGATTTTTGGCCCTTCAGTTCTTCCACGCGGATAATGGAAAAGGACTTGGAGCCTCTCACCAGACGGGATGGACCGGATTGGTGGCCTGGATGATCTTCCAGACGGGCAGCAGTGCCCGCTTACCACGGACTCCTCGAACCCCCCGTTCCTCGGCCGACCACTATTTTGCCGAGAGCGTCCCGCCCACCCCCGGAGAGTCGGAGCACAGCTACAGTGACGTCGATGGTGGGGCCGGCTCTAGAACTGTCACGGAGGTCATGGGCGCTGAATTGTCCCCTGATGAGGTACGCTAATACTTGCTCTCACACTTGGGAGTATCATTTTCCGATCTGTTTTGTGTGGAGGTATTCAGACGACAATGATGAACTAACGATCGCCTTTTTTTTTATGTCGTTGCGGGGGACCCCCACTTACCCCTTTGTCTCACGTTGATAGCTTTGAAAAAATTGGGCAAGCATACGTGTCTGGACGTGCACCTGTTATACACGCAGGCATTCAAAAACAACAAAGCAAAAGGAAATAACCAATACTAATAGCTAGATAAAACTGAAACATAATCTAATGATAAATAGGGCTGTGAACCTTGATCTTGAGCTTCCACCTCTTCCAACCTCCCAAACTCTCTTCTTGGTCCAAGATGCACCACAGTTATCCTGTAGCGTCACAGCCCCCCTTGCTCATTGGGAAAACAGATCCCTAGGATTGAGATGAAGAAGAAAACATTAGTTTCAGCAAGAATTGATATTTGGTTTTTTGGTTCCATTCCTCATCATTTGGAATCAAGAAAGACTTTCCAATTTAAGGCTTCACTGGGAATTGTTGGTTGAAGTTATGATGTCTTGATCTTGTGGATAGGGAGTGAGCATAGTGGTTGAGAAGAAGAAGACATATTTTGATGTGGAATGGACATTAAGTGGAGAAGTAAGGTTATTGGGTAACAATCAGTCAATTAGGTTAACAATAGGTTTGAATGAGATATGAAAAATGAAGCATTTAAGTAAAAGCAAGTGAGGAGACATGAAGGAGCTGGTGCAAAGAGAATGTGAGCGCAACTTTTCAACAATCACTTGTTTTGGCTCCACCATGGGGTTCACTCCCCCATCTTGAGCTGCCTCTGGTTGTATCATGCCACCTTGATTGGTATCTGATGCAACCCATTTGGGGGAGATCCACTTCACTCATCAACAGTTGGCCAATTTACATCCACTCTGCATCAGCATTGGCCACCCCAGTGTTCACTTCCATGAACCAGTGCATGGCTCCCTTTGACCTTTAAAACTCTGGCTGGAGGTCAGCTTGTGGCTTCAAGAGTTTGAGTGTTGCTTTCCACTACACACTTGAGAAGCAAGATCAATCATATCCATAATTTTCTAGTACTGACGGAGCCTTGAATCAGCCTGGGGGACTTAAACCTCATCATACCCTGCAAACAAATCTAGAGTAACCCATTCATGGGGTTAAATCAAGATTTCACCCAATTGAAATTTAGATCTTTCAGCCATTTGGAAAAAGCCAAATTGATGTCTCCTTCTTGAAAAAAACCAGGTTCAACTGGTCTTTCAGTTTTCTGGGCAACATTCATTCTAACTCCAAGCCATCCTCCATTGTTGGCAAGACACAAGAAAGTAAGGTATGGCACCAGCCCAAAAAGGCAGGACAATCTCTTTCAATGGAAGAGTTTCTGAAGATGGCCAAATTTTCTAATGTCAATATTTCCCTTGATTCATCATATCTATCATTCATATTTGACACTGAGGATTTTTTCAATGTTGCTGAGTTGAAAAAAATGGGATTCCTTTCCCAATTTCATGGCAATCATGGAATGAGTGATGGCACTTCAATTTCACCATTTCCACAATAAATTTTCCTGATTCTAACCTTTTTTTTAGGTGTATCCTCCATATCTGTTGGATGAATAATTATTTTTTCTGGCCATGCCTTTGGATGATGTATTATTTGTTTTTTTTTCCTTGTCAAATATGATCTTGATGTATCACACCTGCCTTTACTGATTTTCCAAACTGATTACATACACAAAAGATGGAATTACTAGCCATTGAATCATGGTAAATCAAGCGTTGGTGTTTTTCTGAGGCCCTTCCTTCATGGGCTGTTAGGATGATCCTTGGTGGGATCCTCCACAAGTTACCTTGCCATAACTGGGTTTAAGGCTAGTGGAATTACAGATATGATAAAAGTGTTTTACCAGAATTTATATTATCATTCTATTGCTTTGAAAAAAAAAATCTGGAGATTGTGAAGGACTTGAAAAAAAAAAATCTAACAGACACAAGAGTGCACAAATTCACACCAGAGGCTGTTCAGACTGAGTACCCACTATCCCTGCACAGCTTTTAATCAAATCTGGATTCAAAAAGGTGGGAATAAATTACTTCATAATTAGTGGTTGCTTTTTGGTGTCAGTAAAAAGAGTTGATGTTATTTGAGTTGTGAATTCAGGACTGAGCATACCTTCTCAATGGGGTTCATTTACAACAAGTAGGGTGGCAGGTACACAAGAATCACTTTTGTGGACTCAAAAGATACATTATTGAGCCTCTTGTGAATTATCATCACAAGAATGCTGTTGGGACCTGGGAATTCACCCATAAGTGGGAGCTTCAAAATGAAGATATCAGCATCATGACAAAATTTTGCTTGTGTTAGGTCATGCAGGTTCAAAAGTATTGAAGTCAATTTGAATTATTGAACTGGGTTGAGCTATTATGGTTATCAAGTCATGCAATGATACTGCAAGTAGTACACTGATGCATCCAGTGTTGCAAAGAGGCCACAGCAGCCTAGTGGTATGTCTAACTTGGGGGCCCAGGATTTGTCTCTGCTGTGTGTTTCCTGACAGACTGCACACTCATCTGCTCAAAAAATAGGAAATTTCCATCAAGACATCTGTATGTCAGAAAGAAGATAAGATAATGGCCCCTACCCAGGAAACCAGGAAGTTGAGGGGAAAGGTTCAATTTGATTTTTTTTATTCTGCTTGAAAGGGGTGGACAGTTCGGAAACGTTTTTGAGTGAGCTAGAGTTTTCACTTTAACTAGTTGGATATGGTAGATAGTAAGTGGTGGCTTCAGTCATTGCATCAATGTGAGATTGAATCTCATTAATTTACAGGGTAGGCTCAGATCGAAGAAATCAAGTATAAACTCCACTTCTTCTATTGTGACTGTCAATGGGCATCCACATTCTGAATCCAAGACAGGTTCCAAACAACTTGATTAGTGTGATGATAAAGATTGATCCAACACAAAAGCAAATTGTGTGAGACAATTTTCTCAATGGAATTATTCATCTAGCAGAGAGAAAATCCACAGAGCTTTATTTTAACCACAATGAATGTGAGTTTGTGTTAATATTTAACAAATAAAATTGGTGATGGTGTCTGAAGAATTCTCAAGACCAAAGAGATGAAGAAGGGGTGCAGAACACCTTTGAGGTAATCCAAATACTGTCAGCTATGTGTATGAAACTTGGGGGATCCAATGGATATGCCAAGTACTATCAATGTGCTGAGATTAAATTAAAGTAAAAATTACTCTTCACTACCAGGTGTATGACTACACTAGTTAAACTCTAGTCCCCTTGTGACCCAATCAAAGATGGCAGAAGGTTGGAAATACCTCTTTAATCTCAACTTACTTGATATGCAAGTGTAGAAGACAGGGGTGACAGCTGGCTAAAAGCTGTGCTTACAATGAGAGGCAATATAATTGCCAAGAGCAGTTGGAAAGAACTTGAACTGATTGGATACTTGTCGGAGGTGGTGGTCTTGCTGCAACTACTTTTAAGAAATGAGAGAAAGCTTTTAAATGGGAGGTTTAACAAGACTGACTACTATTCCAGTGGTAAAAAGGTTGGTGAGGGGGAGATTGAGCGCTACTCTAAAAGTAGGAGGAGGGAATTCACTGCACTATATATCTATGCAGGGTTGAATCACTGAGGATCCATCTCAAAGCCAAAAGAGGCTACCTTTTATATTCTTAGAGGTCTCCCAGGAAGCTACAGGGAGAGCCTATGGTGTTATTCACCATTATTACATCAAATGATTCCATGATGGTGTCATATTGCACCATAATAGCTCAATTGAGTACTTCAATTCATTCTACGTCCCCATGACCTCATGCTGCATTGTTATAACCAATTGCATCATGTGTCTGCAGTTTGAATAGAATGAAATGGAAGAGTTCTCACAGACTGTTTTATGTGGAACTTACTCATGTTTGCTCTAATTTCAATTATGTTACTATTGAAATTTTACTACAATATAATTGTATACAATTGGGATTGTATTATAATTGAAATCTGGCAGAAGTCTCCTCTCTCATAATAAGATTTGAAATATCTTTATTTATGTACATATTCATTTTATATTTACATTTTGTATGTAACTATGATATGTACATATTTACTTTTCAGTCTACAGCAATTATTATTCTTCAATACTTCTTATGGTTCTTTTGAGTTATGGCAAAGTACCAGAAGGAGTATGAATTTGAGGGTAAGCCCAGTGGGTAACCCTAGGTAAAATTAAATGAGGAATCCATTTATGAAATAATATTCAAGGATTTCTTAATAAAAAATAAGATAAAATATTATTATTACAATATGCAGTCTTTTGGATACTCTGGAGTATCTCTAAGGCTGACAAAGACACTGTTAGACAAGGCTCAACAGAGGTTGGGCAGCAGTGTAGACACACCTTCAAGGTAATCTGACAACACTGTTAGAAAAGGCTCAAAAGAGGTTGGAAAGCATTGTAGACACACCTGAATTATGAGCTATAATGATTTAATGAGTTATGGACAAGTGAGAATATATATGAATGAAGAAAAAAGATTACAAAAAGCAAGAGCACAGGGTAATTGAACTGTTCTTCATATCATGTTTCAATCCAATTTATCATCATTCCACAACATATTAATTCTTTCCTGAGCTGCATTCATTCACCTTGTGAGTGTACCTAACTTTGAAACTTCAATAAAGGCTAGGATAATTATCATGGGCAATGGCTTGAGGATGTTTGAATCAATAAATACATACCAAAAAATTGTGTGGAAAATATAAGGTTTGGAGCTGTGCAACAATTGGCAATAAAAGCTTCCAGACTTCCCAGAAAACAAATTTCAGATTCTTGGTCTCATCTTTGGTGGAGGAGTAAAAAATACATACTTTATTTGAAAATGGGCCAATTTTGTGCTGGGCAGCTGTTTTTGAAGTGGGGGTATGGATGTGGTGAGGTGGATGGGGATTGGGGTGATGGGACTCCATGTATGGTGGTTGGGGATGAATTGGAAGATGGAGGAAGAAAAGAAGAAAAAATTATGAAAATAAAGGTTTGACATCAGCCAAAAAAAGTGGGTGACATTCCAAAATCCCTTGTCAGAAAATGTGGCCAAAACACAAGCTTTTTTTTATCAGATGTATTATTATAAAATAATCAACTCATTTGTATAACTGGGACTCACAGAGAACAAAATAACATAACACAGGTGTTTAGAAAATCAAAAAACTCCCCTCTACATGATGGCTAACTTAATCACTGGATATAGCCCCTGAAAAAATCCAAATACTCCTCAGGGGCACTATTTATGGGTGATATTGATTCTTAACACACCTCCAAAGAATCTTGAATTCAATTTTAAATAGAATATTATAATTCACCATTTTTCTCTTTCATAGAGTTTTTAGAATATAAAACAATTATCACCATAATATTCTCCTTATTCTTCTACCCATGTACCATATATGAGGTATAGTGTGATTGTGTTGTATGCCTGATATTTTCAAGGTTGATTAGCAGTGATTTCTAAGTTTGATCACCAACTTGAATAATATTCAATTTGAAAGCTCACCTGGTTCTAAATATAACTCAGTGAAAATTTTCAACCTCAGGCCAGAACCAACCAGAACCACATCAGATCACCCAGGACAACTACATCCCTTACTCATAGGAAGTTTTCCCACTCACCAGTGTCATCTTCTCCTACCAGTAAGTCATCACCTCCTACCAGTAATTCATTTGCCTAGTTATCTTTTCTTTCTGTTCACTTCTGTCCTCAGGATTGGTTCTCTGAACCACTCCACTACTACTCACCTATTTTCTCTCCTTCTCTAATTTTCTTCTCTCCTGTTTTTCTGTGGCTTTTCTTCATTAAACAAACCACATAGGTTTCCTCTTAAAGATCCTTGGCCTTTTAACTAAAAAATCAGGACTTGGTCTTCAAGAAGAGCTCTGATCAGACCAAGACCCTCTGTTGATTATATCCAGAGGAGGCTGTCACTCCAGCCAGCTCCTCATCTTCTGATTTGTGTCTCCTCTTCCTGATTTGAGTGCCAGAGAAGCAATGCTGGGCCAACTATGTTAACATTAGTGTTAGTGCAGTGTAAAACTACTAACAGCTAATGACTTTTGCCATAGCCATTAGCAGTTTTGTGCTAATGCTAATGAAATGAGGCCAAAAAAAGGCCTTGTTACGCTAAACTATACTGTTTTGTAGTGGAAATAGCCACTAAAAATGCTGTAGCAGCCCTGTAGTGCCGCTAATGCTACAGTGTTGGCAGAGGAACAAAAACACTACACTATGCTATTTTGGTCCTGTAGCTTAGTGGACCACCGCTGAGAGAAGCTCCTCCTCTTCTGAGTTGAGTATAAGAGCCTAAGAAAGTTTTATTTAGCCCTGTTCAGTTCTGTTCTTTCTTCTTAGAAATAAAAAAATGTTACAACCAATTCTTGTGTCCTGTTTCCACTCTAGAGGCACAGGCTCACATTCTTGATGGAGATGAAACTAACTATTCCAATATATGGAATAAATTATCTTCTTTAAAGAGAAATTCTAGGTCAAAATTTCCAATCCTGGTGTACTATGTATAATCACATGTTTCAATGCACTAGTGCAGACATGCAGATGTGAGTGGAAAGATTATTGAATTTAAAACATGAAAGAGATTCAAAGAAGAGAATGTGTGACTCACCTAGTGCAGACATTCAGAGGTGAGTGGAAGGATGAGAAAGAATCCTTCCATGTCTGAATGCTGAACCAGGTATGTGCCAGTTGAGATGTCACAATCTGTGACATGAAAGAGAGAAAAGAAAAACAAATAGGAAGCACACAACATATAACCTCCACATCCCATGCCTTCAGTGTAATATACAAGAAATATCTTTTATTCTTTTCATCACACTGCAAAAAAAACTCACTCAACTACCTGCAGTTGACATGCAGAAAGTCCAAGGAAGCTTGTGGTGTTACTGACACCTTTCTCCAGGAGTGATTCAACCAAGCTTTGATGCACAGTCACTGTGCATGCTGCACAGTGACTGTGCCAAAATATCTACATATGCAGACAGGTTGAGTTTACATGGCAGCTTGGCTGGAGCATGCTGCATGTCAACTGCAGGCAGTTGATTGAATTTTTTTTTTCAGTGTCAAGAACTATTTTAATCCAAGAAGATTATTATTGGAGCAAAAATCAAATCAAATGTCAGGCACATTCAAGGAATGATTTGTATTGATAAGAATTCTATCTTTACACTCACCTTCATTGATGTTTCTATAATTTTCCCAAGTCCATCCATTGAGGAAAGTTACAGGAATGAAATGTCTGAAGATCTCAAGGCATGCAATGGTATGGATCATATTGAATGCTGCAATCTCCAATGTAATTTCTGATTGACAAAATTTCATGACAGCTTCTCCTGATGTCATTTTCTGCTTGTACATGTAGCCAACTTTTCGGAATAAGAGATTTTGAAGCTCCAAGGACAGTTCATTCACCTCTTTCATGATACTCTGGTCATTATATCTGAGTAATGGAAGTCTGTGTCATATATCACTCAGTTTTTCAACCTGACTATCCCAAACCCTTTGGATTATGTGTTCCACTACATCTAAGCCCAAGTCCATTGGAAAATTAGTTTCAGAAGAGGGTGAAGAAATCTTTGCTTTTTGTTTCAAAGAATAATTCTCTCCTATCAACGGTGGGCCAGCTACGCTACCTGTAGCATTAGCGTAGCGTAGTGTTAGCTTATTAAGCTACGCTACCTTAAAGCTACCGTTAGCGCTAATTTTTGACAACTAACGCTACAGGATTTTGAAAAAAAGCAATTGTAGCTTTAGCGTAGCGTTAGTTGTGCTCCCCAAAGTACAACTAACGCTAACCAGATTTCCCGTTAGCGGTGTTGTAGCGGTGTTAGTTGTCAAAAAAGCTACGCTAACAAGTAGCGTAGCTTTTGAATCAGCTACGCTACAGGTTAGCGTAGCTTCATCTACGCTAACGCTACATGTTGGTGTAGCTTCAGCTACGCTAAAGCTACATGTTAGCATAGCTTCAGCTGCAAGGTGGCTGTATGAGCTATGCTAATGATTATGACATTGATTTTGGAAATGGAACTGGTCTGTAGCATGAGTTTGACTAGCACTAAGCCAACCAAGGAAAAACAAGTCAGTCAAAATATCAAAATAAAGTGGACGTTCACA
>SMGU01006188.1:0-22768 GCA_004348175.1 Puccinia novopanici
TGGAAACCGAGTGAATCATGTTGATGAAATCCAGTCCGAAGTTGATCCAGGTCTCACTTTGGAAGGAGAACGTTGAAGGAACCCCAAAAATTGCGGGGCAAAGCTTTGCAAAGCCGAAGAACAAGTACAGATAGTAACGCTTCGTTTGTTGGCCGAGGTTAAACGCGATCAACGAGTCTGATACGAGGACATCATACTGCGAGTCTCTACCACCGATGCTAATAGAATCTTCATGGGTCTCGTCAACCCGACTGCCCGACTCTGATCAGTTGTGACAGGAGGCTCGTAACGCGGGGGCGATGGTGCAGCGGTGTCTGCGAACCTCACCGAATCCCCAGGGTTGGCGGGGCCACCGGACCACGCCAGCGGAGCCGAACTGAAACAGTCCCTCCAAATGCAGAGATGTACGAAGAGCGGTGCTTGGGTTGTGCCCCTCTTGGCCGTCAAGCACTCGCCACCGAAGGAGGGTCTTATCTTGGCGTTTGTGGGCCTGAGAGGTCCCTCGAGATTAGCAGGGATAAATTTGTCGTTGTGACCACTGAGCCTTCATCTTGTTTGACAAAGCCCCTCGATGGGACCCTCACCGCACAGCGGCGAGCCTCCGAAGGAGGAGCTTTCATGGAACCGCGAAAACCAGACTAGTTGCATGAGCCTCCTCCTTCCTCAAGAAATGAGACGGCAAAATCTGAAACCTTCGTGGAAAACTTCACCCTTCTGGAGGCTAAGATAGACCAGATGAGTACAGAGGTTCAAATGTGATGAAAAATGTGATAAGATTTTACAAAAAAAATCATGTAACCACTGTATGACTAACCACTGTCCCATGTTACTCAACCGCTGTCCATGCTGGGAATGTACTTAATGTTTGTAGTGATTATAACCTGACTGTACTCAGAGGAAATGGGTGCCTCATCTGGTGTACAGCTAGTCTCAAACCAACAAAATGGAAACTTTTTGCTTTATAACTAGTTTATTTGTTACATGGAAACCCCCACTTTTGGGCATGTGATGCGCAAGAAGGAGGTGCTTTGAATGGTCCAAATGGTGTATCAAACTTACTTGAGGAAGACAGTGTTTTTGGAGGGGGAAAGAATCCCTCACCAAAGAGGCAATAGTACCTACAACAGATGTGTGACATTAGGCGCAAGCCCCTCCTTTGGAGGTTGCTGCTTTGTGCCAGACCTCCAATTTGGGAGGGCTTGGTGTTGAGCTAGGGACTCAGGTGGCTCTTCTGATATCTGCAAGTACCCAACTATGGCAAGAGGTCAGGGAAGTGGAAAGGGAAACAGACAGATAAAAATTAATGTGTGAGAAAATCAATTTCAGTTGATTTCCAACTGTTTTTGGAAACCTCCAACCCTGTCTTTGATAACAGTTTTCCCAATTTTCAAATTTCACAAAAAAAGAAACAGCCAAAAATTGTTTTGAAAAACTCCCAGGTTTGTGGTCATTTTTCAGCACCCTTCCAATCTTTGGGGATGTTTAGAGGACTCACTGATTGATTTACTAATAATAGTGCTGTACAATCATTATCCTTTCATCTTTCATTGCCCTGGCTTCTGATGACCAGGCCCAATGCTTTCAAGCAAGGAGGATAAATTGAAAGTTTTTTCAAAGCTTGAATTTTCCCTATGTTTGGTGAACTGAGTCTTTGGAGTCTCTGCTTGGAAAATAGTCAGAAGTTACCTTTTATCTGTCTGTCACTGTGTGTATCATTATCAGCTCCAAGGGGGGAATCAGATAAGCATCTGTGTGATCAATTAGGAAGTGTTACAAGAAAACCTAGAAAATTGATTCTGTGCAGGTTCTAATAATTATGTTTCCTGCAGTGATATAACACTAAAATAATTTACCCTCAACTAACTCCAGCTAATTTCAAAATAAAAATCTGTCACAATAAATTTCACTCTATTCAAAATATTTTTTTACAAAATTACTGGTGTCAGTATACTGACTCTACTCCACAGAAAGTGGTGTGCCAAGTATAGACAACAACAAAAAAAAGAAGTAATTATAAAATTACCAAAGACAAAATTATCAGTTAAAAAACTGATAATAAACAAAGCAAAGCTCTTGAACACTTATAATGAAGTGTAAGAGAAAATAAACAGGTTACTATGTAAGGGATTGCTTTCAATCTCCTCACTGGGAAATTTGTGGTCTAGAAATCAAGGCTCTGTAGCCTTGGGAGACGGAATTTCTAGAACCTGGGTGTGTATTTCTAGTCCAGTAGAATAGAAGGTTAAGGTCTCTCAGTACAACATCAAATGAGAAGAAGGAAAGGGGAAAGAAAGGAAAGAAGGAAGAATGATAAAGAAAGAGAAAGAGGAATGAAAATGCGGAGAAGTGTCTTAACTCACCTAGTTCAGTAGAATAGAAGGTTAAGGTCTCTACTGAACTAGGCGGGGTCCGGGGAAGGCTAAATATAAATGGTAATGATTATATAATCTAAGATTGATGTTTTGGTGAGCCACGTAGGGGGCTTACATACTACCCTGCTACCAGCTTCCTGATAATGGATGTAAATCCTCAGAAGGGTTACCTAGACTTTAACACAAGTCATTACAATCAACTTATAAAATAATTTATTGAGGATTGATTGTTATACTAATATAATAATTAGGGAAAAGGCCAGTCGTCTTAATTATAAGAGAAGGAAGGTACCTTTGTAGCTTTTAACTTAACTATACTGAATAATAACTGAGGAGGAGTGGTCCCAAATGGGGGGAAATGGCTCTCCTTAAATATTGTGAGGCCCTTCCTTGATCCCAATAGATGATCTGCTCTATTCAGGGCCTTGAAGCGTCCACAGGTAGCTAATTTCAACCATGCCAAGTCTATTGGGTAAATCCTCCCTTTTGGTATTCCAGAAAATATAATTTTCATGCCATATATTCATGGTTATCATGTAGGCTGTTTAAACTGTATTTCAGAATGGTTTTCACAAGCCTTAAAGCGCACTGAATGCGAAGAAACTGATCATTCCATGTGATTAATGTCTGTACTTTTTCAGATATTTTGTGAAAAACAGCAGGATAAAAGTTTTACATGTGAATTGTGGATTTTCACAGGAATTTTCATAATTATAATTGATTCTAAATACATAGAAGTTTGATAATTATTATTTTATGAGTATCAAAGCACTACAAAACTTTGCAATTCCCCCCCAAGAAAAAATGACAAAATTGGGGTGGAAAATATATACTAATTTTTTCAAAGTTAAACAAAGTGAAAAACTGAGCATGCTCAGCCAAAAAAAAAAAAAAATGTGCCAAACTCAGCAAATATCATGGGGGAATGTTTTGCTGAGTTTTTGTTTTACGGGCCTGCAAGGCCCGGTGGGCCTTGAATGGGCCTGATCCGGGCCTGCCCCAAAAGCACTTTGGGCAAGCATTAAATGGGTGTTCAGCAAAAGCTCATGATCTCCAATGCTTGACAAACGTGGTTTTTGGGCTGGCCCGTTTAAGGCCCTGTCAAGGCCCACTGGGCCTTGCAGGCCCGTAAAACAAAAACTCAGCAAAACATTCCCCCATGATTTTTGCCGAGTTTGGCACTTTTTTTTTTTTTGGCTGAGCATGCTCAGTTTGTCACTTTGTGGAAAAAGTGGCATATATTTTCCACCCCAATTTTGTCATTTTTTCTTGGGGGGGAATAGCAAAATTTTGTAGTGAAAGAACATTAATTTACCAAAAGCCCATAATTTTTATGATGAGTTTCACTGGGAGTTGAACTCAGCTTCTGAGTGAGTCAATGAAAATTCCAAAGGAAATGTCTTAACCCCTATACCAGCAGGAAATTGTGTGACAGGGCAGAAAGAATTTAAAAATATATATTAATTTTCTGCTCACAAGAATTAATATATAACATTAATTTCTTGGTGGCTGACAACTGGGGTTAAATTCAATTTTAAATACTCCAGTTTTATTTTATTCAATAAACCTGATTTTTAAGACTTTTTTTATATATTGGAGCCGGATCCAAGGCTTGTGAGCCTTTTTAGCTAAACATGGTTGACCAATGATTTTTCTGCAATGAGCCTGTGATGTTTTCCAAATGTAGAAAACACCCAGTGTATGCTAATATTGGATGCTTGGTTTCTAGAGCTTAACTAGTATAATATGTGTAGCGGGAAGATAACCAACAGCTTTTCACATTCCCAACCCAAGCATATTATTGTATTGATACAAGATTCCTAAAGGGGGAGACAAATAATGAGTCTAGCTGAGATTTGGAGATAATTTTGGAAGTGTTTCAGATGTTTTCAAGATTAACTAATCCTCTCAAACAGAGGGCCCCTGCATCCCTGCAGGATGCCCTCCATAGGAGAGGCTTATTGATAAGACTCCCCATTTTGGGAGCAGAAAGGATTTTAAGTGATAAATTTATTTTTACTTCTTTTAAGTAAACACCAAGCCCATTAAAAAGAAGATGAGAAGACAGAAGTTTTCACCTTGGTGAGGTGCTGATGTGGATACAAACAACACTTGTTCCTAGCCAATTTTGTGCTGCTAGTGACTAAAGAAGGGAGAAATTGTTTTGGAGATAACCCTAAAAACATTGAAGGTTTTTTCACTGGGGATTGCTTCTTTGTATCCACATGTTGGAGAAAAACCTGGGCCTCAGGTGGATTTTGGGCTGGAAATGACTTTGAGTTGCTCATCCTTTGTATAAACCAGAGGCTTGAATCAAATTTTGGAAAGATTTTTTAAAAATCAATGCTTGGTCTTAAGGAAATTTTGAAGTGGTGAAAATCAAGAGAGATAAATCATTTTTTTTATGTTGTGGAGTACTTGGAATGTGGCAGGATGGCAAGTTATGAGAACAAGAGAAATCTCCAGCCAAATGGGATTTTCTGCACCTGCCAGAAATTATACTTTATCCACAAGTGCCTCCCCACAGCCTCAGGAGGGGTGTCTTTGCTGCCAGTGCCAGTGTTAAACAGCAAAAACTGTGGCCAACTCAAACCCATATAATATAGCATACATCAACACAAATTATAATAACATTTAAACCATAGACATTCCAGTACAAGAAAATCCCTGAAGGGTCCTGGAACCTCCCAATTCTTTGTCAGAGTTAAGTTTCAGGGTCAGCAGTGGAGGAGTGTGATTTTAAAATAAAACATGAGAAATAGTTGAGGAAAACTTATTTCTGCTCAGCTTTTGCTATTTTTGACCAACTTTTGCATATGTATACACTCATATGTTGATGCTGCAAAGTCCATTCTATGTGTTATGAGCGTGTGTGCTGAAGGGTGCGTAAGTATACCAGTTTGATTTGGCCACAATTGCATGGAAAACCTCCTAGGGGGGGGACTTGTGTTCAGTTTGGCTGTTATGGCGGTGCAGATGCCAAATAGGAAGTCATTCTCATTTCTTGAGCACATGTGCAGCGCAATGCACATGGAAATATTGCAGAGGTGTTGATTCCAATTGAATCAACGCAATCACAAAGTTCCAACTTCATACAGCCAGCTCATGACCATTCTGCACCATACATCATGATTTAGGGAGGTCAGAACATTGCAGTAATCAGACTGTGGCTTCTTGAGACACTTTCATTTCTGCCACTGGAAATACTCTCACTCAACGCTGCGCGAGCTGCATACATGTTCGTCGCCAGTCAGTGGGATGTCACAGCCGACGGTCAACCAACAGTCTGGGTGGGTTTGACGGACTGATGAGAAAACTTCTACAAAAATCTGCGCAGACATTTCTGGCCAACTAAACAAAACAGTAATTTGGCTGGCACGAAGTACACACGTACGAATGTGAGTGAAAATCAAACTTTTACGCCTGTCCACGACGATGGCTAGCGACTGACAATGTGGTGCCCGAAGTGTTGGTTAGATCGAAGAATACCGTCGGAATTGACTCGGGTCTGATTGCCTATTTGCACCGCCGTGTGTCTATCGCTTGGCCATGATTCCCGCCGCCAAATCGCGGATTTTTTTCCTGACTTCTTCGACCCAAACAAAATTGAGTACCGGCTCATCAAGCTGGACGACCATGTATCCATGTCGTTCGCATCTTCGGCTGCCCACAGAATTGAATCGTTCCTCATTTCATTCGACTTCGCTTGCGCTGGCTCGACGAACGCGTGAGCGCAATAGGGCCAAACCACCGATTCATCCATCTGTACCCTCCTTCAAATTGTCGCCCAACGAACCCTCCCACCTAGCCTCTTCTCGTCGCAAGTTGATGGGGATCAAGAGCCAGAAAAACTTGGACGAATTCGCATGGAAACATGATTCATCTCAAAACGTCCTCCGTCGCAAAGACGGTGTGACCGGCAAATATGTCCATGCGAAGATCGATTGGATCGCCGATCCCAAAAGGAAATTTCTCAAAGCAAAACAGGAAGAAAAGATCCTGAGGCAAGATAATGAGTACGTGGAGAAGAGGAAGAAGGATTTCGAGATGCCCAATGAAGAGGCCAATAACCTGGACCCAACGTTATCCTCAGATCCACCCAAACAGATGTGGAAGCTTCCGGTCCAAGAACTCAACCGGGGTGCACCCTCCCTGGTCCACGAATATGGTCAGGAAGAATACCGATTATACACACATGAGCAAAGAAAAGCGTTCTCGGATATCAGAGCGCGTGCATTCGAACACGAAAAGAAAAGACTTGATGTCCTCAGCCAGGGCCCCCATGCTTCCCCCGATTTAGCCGATCGAGACTTTTGGGATTATGAAAAAAACTTCCGCAGCCCTCTGTACGATTTCTTTCGAGGCGGTCAAATAATAGAAGAGTGTTCGGTATCGGATGCCAGATGTAAGCAAAACCAGTGGAAGCATTATCAACTTTTGACATAAATTGAGCATCTAAATATTGGCCTACTCGCCTTTATCTACACATTCTTTCTCCAGATTCGCACTGGTCCGTAGCCCAATTACGAAGGAAGTCGTTTGAGGATCTTCAGGCTTTATGGTTTGTGCTCCTCAAGGAGCGTAACATTTTACACGTACAGCGCACAGAAGCGCGAAGGATCTTTGGTCGATTGGTTGATCCGAGTAACCCTGGAGAACCTTTGTCAACTATTCGACGACAACTGGAAGCCGTTGAGTTTTTTTTTTTGCCCTTCCTCCGATCTCGGTTTTGCTATCTAGTTTCTTTTTTTAACTGATAAGAGGAATTCCAATCTATCGATAATTCTTTAGGTCCAATATTCGATGCGAAATATCAAAGTGACAGTATCGGAGCGAAGAAAAGCGATCGACTTGCGGCGACAATTCCTGCAGAAGTACCAGTCAAAGCGAGCTCAAACAGCGGATTTTCAACAATGGATAATTGAGCTAGAAATCCAAAAGGAGAAGATGGTGCGAGATACGAAGCCAGGTCTTGACATGGAGGCGGTTGAAAGCTATTTCAAAACACCCGTTGGGCGAGATCGGATCGTGAAAAGTTTGAAAAAAAGAGGTCTCAGCCAGTTTCAGCTAAAGCAAAATCTTGCCGCCTTTGATCGCTTTGTTCAGGAATCTGGTTCTGCACCTTTTCTTTCTCCCTCTACTAGCCCTGCGATCCTCCATGACTCTCCTTCTCAAACTCTTGAAAGAACTCAATAATCGTTTTTGTCTTGATCCATTCCAGTTCCTGACTTGATTTCAAAAACTTAGAAAAATTGCTCACAAATCTTTCGAGATCAACATCTTGTGTGCCCTTGGAGCAGCAACCCCATGTATAAAGGTTATCATGGAATAGGTGATAAGATCAAGATGCCATTTACCACACATCTACGTACTGTTGTGGTAGTCGTCTGTCAGATGCAAATTTGGGCAGCTTCCTGTGAGTTTTTTTTTAAAAAAAAAAAAAAAGTTGAAGAACAACTTTGGGTGTGTGGTTCAGAAGAAAGGCTTGATGTCTTGATGTCTGTAAGAGGCACTTGGTCACTCAAGTTTCCTTCTCGCACTGACACATTCCCTTCTGGCCTTGATCTTGCTTCTTTCCATTTTTCTAATATTCTCTGTGCTCTAATGCATTGACTTTATTTTTATTTTGAGTCATCCAAATACATGACCATTTGATCTGGTATGATTACTCTTCTTGCTTGAAGAATATCCATATATACATGGATAGAATACTTGGAACTTTAAAGCAATGACATAATGATGATATAAAATGGCTCCACCACTACGTGAGACCTTGTTTATGAGCTAATAATACACAGTTCTCAATGGTGCCAACAAAATAAAAAACTTTGTGTGTTTCTCAACATTTCTTGAAGGCAACATAGATTTGGAACCTACTACCTCTAACCAACAGTGTAACAGCTATGCTACCCACAGAATTATTGTAGCTCTAATTAGTGTTAGCTTATTAAGCTAGACCAACTACTGTTCACTGAAAGAAAAACTCACTTAACTGCCTGCAGTTGACATGCAACTTGCCTTTGTGCACAAAGGCAAGTTGCATGTCAACTGCAGGCATTTGAGTGAGTTTTTCTTGCAGTGTTATGTTTTAATTTTTTAATTGGGGCGGCAACCCCTTTTTTTGGGTTGGAAACCCCCACAATTTTTGATTTATAATTTTGGGTGAAATTGGGGCAGCAAACCCTGTTTTTTGGGTTGGTGACCCTCAAATTTTCCTAGATGCCGGTTTTCCGGGGCTCAACATTCCCTGGCCAGTCTGACTGCTTCCGTGGCATGGACCGCTACTTTTGGGGGTTGCTGATCCAAAATATGAGGGTTAAAAACACAACTCCCTTTGATTAAATTATCTGAATATAGAGTTAGCTTCATTGAAACTGAAACTAAGACCATCTCCACCATGCCATTCTATAGGAGTGCCAAAATTTGAAATTTTTGCAATTGTGGGGCATGATTAGCACTGCACCAGAGGATCTAAATTTCATCACTGAAACTGCAGGCTGCTAAATGTAATTAATTGGGGTTGTGAAAGAGTGTTACCTGTGCTACCATTCCCAAACATTCTCCATGAATTTTGATCACATTATAGGTAAGCCTCAGAGCACAGGACAAACTGGCTGATGGGGGATCAGAAAAAGGGACAAATAGATCATCTACCAATGTGAGGGTAGAGATTGATACAAATCAGCACATCATAAGATGGGGTTATGGCTTCATGGGGTTTCCAAGATGGAAATAGTGGGGAAAAGATGGGGCATTTTCCAAGGGGATGAGGGAAAAAAAACTGATCCAGAAAAGTTCCAGAATGATGTGGAATGACTGATCCAAGTAGAATTTCTGATCAAAAATGGTCAAAAGTGTGAGAATTTGCTGATGGCTGATTTTGGGGTTCTACTGCTCCTTTGTCCAAGTGTATTTCTTCCCTCCAAAATAGAGAAAGTGGAATATCTTGAGATCCAGTGGGAATTGAGCCATGCTGTAAGGGTGTGACCTAGGGTAATTTGGGCTTCTAAATCTGATTCTGAGGTGAATGAGGTGGATTTTTGATTCCTTGATTAGCTGTTGAAATATTGAGGGTGAAAAATAGGATTACCACACCAGATTGTCTTGCTTTCTCAACAGGGAATCAGGCTTGGGACTGTTCCAGAATGGAGTGGGCTGTTGGTCTCAGCAGCTTCAATATGCAGGAAACCTGAGATACGGTTGATCTCCTTGCCACCATTCCAACCACAATGAACTTCTACTTGGCTGTCAAAAGGTGTCATGCTTTTCTTCTGGCCATCAGACTTCAGCTTTTTTTTTTTTTTTCAAAAAAAAAAAAAAAAAGGTATCAGCAAACCTATAAGTTTAAATATTATCAAGAAAAAATTCAAACAGGGACTTGCCAACTCTTTGGAGGTGATATGCTGTTGACCAAGACATAATAGTGGTGGTTTGTTGGTTTTGATGAACTGGAAAACCACCAAAGCCACTTTGTATCTCAGCAACAAACAGGGTTCTCCCTGGAGGAGTTTTGGGGCTTGAGCCATGCAAAAAAAAGTCAAACATTTTCTTCCGGCCACTGTACAGACTTTGGTATGTCCTACCTAATTTGAAGGGTATGCTTCCACAGACAAGCCATTGCCCAGCCAGGCATTCATGATAAACCCCTGCTGAGCAATTTGGAGTGGTCCTTGAGCAGCCCATCTTCTTATTCAATGCTAAGGCCCAGCCATTGTCAGCAAGAAAAGGAAAATGGGGGCTTCACTCAGGTGTATACATATAAATTTACACATAATACATTGGTGCCAGAATATTAATAACAAAATAGCGCCAGAGTAACACACAATTTAAGTGCATGTGACCACAAATGTTTTTACATGGAATTTGGGATGGTGAGATGATATTGGACTCACATTCAAATTTTTTCAATTATATTTTAAGTTCAACAAGAAAGAAATCATGTATTAACCAGATACCATAAAATATGATATCAAACATTGGGCAGATTTCCAATACTCCAAGATCCAAATTGGAATTATTGAGAGAAAGAAACAATAATAAATATTTTTAGGCATATGTATTGTTTTAAAAGAATAAAAAGCTAACTTAGGAATAAGAAATTCCTATTTGTATCATAATAATATATAGATGAAATTAAAATATTTACCCAAAAGAGAGGAAGAATGATTAGATACTGAACACAAAAACACCAAAAGTCTTTTATTGTGACTGATAGGCACACTGCTTAATATTTTGGACAGTTCAAAAAATATACCAAATCCAAGTACCAGATCTTAAAAAAATCAAACCTTAAATTTGCCTGGTAATTGATTTTGTTGATAAAGAAAAAACTGCATTGAAAAAAGTTTTAAATGTTTTGCTATTCATCATTCCTTTTTCCAACTTCTCAGCAAGTTCAATCCTGGATGATTTCATCCAAACTTCCAGGAGAGTCCAGACAGAGTTCATTCTTCTGTAATCATTGTATTCTAGTTGATTCCGGAATTCAAGCAACTCCTTATCAGGAAGGTTATTATAATTCCCACGTTTAAGTTGGGGATAATGATCGAAATTTCCAAAAATTAATTTTAGTAATAGAGTGAACCCTTCCTCTATTTTTTCTCCTAAGCTGGTAGGTTCCTCTTGTGAGATGGGCAAAATTGTACATATCATCTCCACATAAAACAGGTATGTTATCAAGCTCTTCTTTTGACCAGTTCGTAGTATCTCAATTGTATCCTCAAAATATTGTGGTTTTAATTTTGTCAATTTGGACCAATGTTCATACCACTTCTCTCTATTGTTCATAAGTATGTCTTGAGATTCGTTTTGATGTGAAGCAGTGTTAAATCGAGATGAAATTTCTGATGTTTGGGGATGAATGCCATTGCCACGGATGTTGTATAAGTTAATAAACTGCTCCTCTGTCATAATTAATCTTCCACCTGTTACTCCATCCTTTGGAAGTACTTCAATCAAGTCAAGGATTTGTTTCCTGGGGTAAGTATATCTACCAGATGGGTCAGGGGAAAGAAACACTTCTCTGGTGAAGTTCAGCCTTGCTGTATCAGATTCTTTACCGGATGAGGAAATCCCATGATTTTGATCTGTGAATTGATCATTCAATCTTGGAATAGAGCCTGGTACATTTTTGCTGGGTACTTCCTTGGCTAACCAATAATAACCACTATCCTGCGCCGTGTCACTTATGAATAAAGTCGCGGCCTCGGTTGTTTCAGAAGGACGAGTGCTTTGCGGGTTTGCTGGGTCAGATGTTCGGCTTGAAGCTACTATTGATACATTCGTTCTTGATGGGCTGGATGGGGCCTTGAGCGCATCATTCGCGTTCAAATCAGAGCGCGGAAGGGTTGCTTCTGTATATTTGTGTTTATGCTTTTGCCAGATTTCAAGCTGAGAAGGAGAGGTAATATGGAATTTCGGGCGTGAACTGGGAGTCAGTGGATCATCGGGGATTTTCCGCTTGAAGCTTCTACCCAATGCATGAGGGGAATGTGTGTCCATTGTCACTGGCACAACGGGATGTGCATCTCCAGTTCCGCTGATATCTGAAATATCAATGTCATGCCTCAAGTTAGATCCCTCGGGACCTTCCACATTGCAAGTCGGGTGATTTTCTTTGCACTGACCTAAATCCGCGGCAGGAGGGGGAGTGGAGACCCCATGATATTGAGAAGAAGCTGCAAGCTGGAGAGCCGGACGGATCGCACCAGGTGCCTGCAGCGGGCAGCCTTCCTTGGGATTGTTGCAGCGATTGTCTAGCTGAAAAGGTGATCTAAGGTGGCAATTGTCGTCTTCCTCATCAGCGGGTGTCGCATTCAAATCAATGCCACCGACTCTCGGGTGGGGCTGAGGTGGTCTAGGGTGGTTGACCCAGCCGGGCTGATTGGGACTTATATCTACTGCAGGGTGCTCTCGGCTCAAGCCGACGTCTTTGAGGAACTCTCTGGTTGCATGGCACTCGATGATCAGCAACAGGCCGAATCGAAAACGGAAAGTGTCGAGTTGCATCCTGGTGAATACTGGTTCGAGTTTACTCTGTACTTGAAAGAGAATTGATGACGCCGTTGCAGGAGTACTGGGGTTGATAATGAGGCATGCTGGTTTACTGCACATGTGCAAGATATTTACACAAAAAATTATGTCGCCAATGCGACTTGTGTCAATTGATGATTTGGTTAGCGTTGGCACATTTAATTTTTTGCTGGACAGTATTGCATTCCGCCGATGACCTTGTAAGTTGTCTGTTAGCGTCTCGCTGGAAGAAGGATGCCGTCGGAGATACATATCCTCAATATGGGTGAGGCTGCGCAAAAACATGTATTTGAACCCCGTCCCCACTCCAACTCTGCCCATAATGCTCTTTCAGCAAGGCTAGTAATGTGTGTAATGGATGACAGTAGGGGGAGGTGCGGTTGGAGCGTTCTATGGATCACGACTACATCGGCCGGAAGACGGCGTGAAGGTATCATTTATCTGTCGGTCAAATTACGAGGAGGTGAGGGCCGAGGGGATAGAGATCGAGAGCGGCGCGTATGGAAAATGCAGGATTCAGCCAGAACGAGTGTGTTCCCTTCGATGGAGCGAGCAACTCCGCACGAGTGGGACTGAGTCGATGACACGGACCTACTTGCGCCGCTCTTGACGAAAGACTTGAGATCCAATCGCAATCTCAATCAGAACTATTGGCCAAATTACTTCGGAACGGCCAAATCATTGATGTTGAGACCTACGGCGAAAGGGATCTTCAAATTCTTCGTTGGCACAAACTCGCTATCAAGTCTGTCAAATCTCACTCGCTGCTTCTTGAGTCTACATAACCAAAGAAGAAGAGCTTCCCTCGAATAGATGCGAGGAGAATACAACCGCTAATGAGATAAGTTTCGAGGAAATCAGTGCATCAATGAATCCGAGTTCGATACTATCAGGCAGACAAGCTTCATCGGAGATGGTGAAAGAGCCTGAGCTGCGAAAGCACCTGGAAGACTGCATCGAAGAAGTATTCGTGGCGGCCAAGAAGATCTCTGGGATGGCGGCCCGGAGCACTTTGCGACCATTGAGCGGATCTTGAAGTCGACCGAGAGAACTGGGGAACGTTCGACCATCAAACCGTCCATGTTGGACGACTGGGAACTTGGGCGGCCGCTCGAGATCGAAGCCATCCTCGGTTTTCTTATCCGCATCGCCGCCCGCGCTGGCATCAAACTCGCCCGCATCCAGTCCTGTCGAGGGCACGGCGGAGCAACATCATCACTCCTCAGTCGTTCGTTCATCTTTCCTGCTCCCTCAAGGTCTTCAACTTCAGCTCATTGTCTTAGCCAATTCTCTCCGCGGCAACCATTGGTCATGTTTTCCTTTTACTCTAGAGATAGACAGTAGCACGTTTGGAAAATACAAGATTCAGCCAGAACGAGTGTTTCCGTCGATCGAGCGAGCAACTCCGCACGAGTGGGACAACGTGATCCTCTGCACCAAAGTGCTGCCAGACCGAGTCGATGACCCGGAACTACTTGCGCCGCTCTTGACGACATCCCAGGATGGCCGGCCACCGCCGACTTTGGTGCTCATTCAGAACGGCATAGGATTCGAGGACCGCCACCGGCAGAGACACCCCTTGCTCCCCATCCTGATGCTGTCACCGTCGTCAATGCCGAACAGCTGAAACCTGGCTTGGTCAGACATAACCACTGGACTCGTATCAGTATGAGCTCTCATCTCAGCTTCTCCGCTTATCTTGAACATCCTCCCACCAGTCACACCACAACCTGAGATCCACTGGCAGTTTCAATTAGAACTGTTGGCCAAATTACTTCGGAAGGCCAAATCCTTGATGTGGAGACTTACGGCGAAAGGGATCTTCAAATTCTTCGTTGGCACAAACTCGCTATCAAGTCTGTGAAATCTCACTTGCTACTTCTTGAGTCTACATAACCAAAGAAGAAGAGCCTCCTTCGAATAGATGTCAGTTGACAAAAAAGAAAGCCCACATTGATATGATGGGGTGTTTGATGAGCTCCTGATTCCACCCAAATCTTGCCACTTTTAAGGCTGCATGAGGAAGGGGTTGAATGAATGTTGAAGCATGGTGATCCCAGACGCCTCTTGCTCACTCATCCAATCAGCTTATCCAAGGTATTTGTGGTGTGTAAAGTTTATTTTTAAACTACATTCTACATAAAATCAAAAGTCCAACATGACCAAATTATCAACCACATGAAAATTGGTGATAACCTTCACTAGAAACACTTATTGAGTTCTTGGAAAATTTTATGGTTTTATGTAAAATTGAGTCTAAAAATCAACTTTGAACACCCTAATTGACAAAAGTTTCACAATTAAGTAGCAAGGTAAACCCCCAAAATTCATGCACTTCAATAATGTGGAAAAGGGAGACCAGAAGCAGAGAGAATACTATGCATCTCAAGGAAACTGTCCTGGTTTCAACTGGTGCATGTCCAGATTTTGATTCCACAAGTCCTCTTGTGAAATACTGCTGTCCTCTTTTCCACCCATCTGTCCACTAAGGGCATCCGCATTGGTGGCTAAGTTGGCACGGATTAGGCGACTTAGACCACCACAGCAACCGCATTGGCACAGCCCAAGGCCGGATTAACTTCCACCAGATCTACATTCTGAGCTAGCCAGGTCCAACTCTGGACCCCACTAATCCTTGGACTAAACACAAAATGAATATCCAAAACAAGTTGGACTAGGCTGGATTAGCCTCTTGGAGAACACATCACGTCAGCATATCCGAGAACACAACATCGGCATATATCTCTATATACAATCATTAATTGTTCGTGGTAGGCCAGTTGACCTCTTTCTTTGTTTGGTTGCCGGGGTCGACAACATGATTCTTCTATTTCTTCGTCTTCGGAATCGGAATCAAAATTTTGATCGTCGTCTAGGAGATCTTGAATTGCCTGCTGGCCCAGCATTAGAATGTTTTGGCGTATTGTTCTTTGTTGGTGGTTGATGCAAGTGGTCATGGCTTGTCGAGGGAGGAGAGGTGGAGTGCTGATGTGGTTGCTGGAAGTGGATTAGGCTAAAGGCACTTAATCTGAAGTTTAGTCTTGACCGATGCGGGTAACCAGTCTGGATTAGCTTTAGTCCTGGAATAGCGGGCCTTAACCTAGTCCTAATATTTAGCCACCAATGCGGATTCCCTAATTGAAAAATGATGTCCTCTCATTTACTCTTGCATGTCCTGATCTTGACTGGATATGGTCCAGCTGATGAAAAAAATAGTAACACTGTTGACTCAAAGCTGTCCTGTGTTTTACTACACAGGAAATTACTTTTGTGTGACTCAAAAATCTTGATTGCAGCAGCCTTTTGGGTGTAAAAAGATCATTGCATGTTTTTTTTTTTTTTTTTTGATAAAAACTATTTACGCATACATAAGTGAGATTAAGAAATACATTGCATAACTGCTAAATCCTACCAACTTAGTCAAGAGAAGTTGCTTGTGTATTTCTTGCATGGCTGTTGCGTGAGAATCCAGTTCCCTTTGAAGATCTTTGGCCTCTTCATCATGCCTGTTTGTCTCCTCAGAAACTGTAGCAGTTTTTGATATGGAGTAGGTGAGTTCTACAAAACATATTTTACGGCCCTTATGTTCTGTAAAATGGAAAGTCTGCAAAAATATATAAATACGGTCTGTTATAGAATTTTACAAACCATCTACCATTTTTGGAAGGATGTAAAAAAATGTACCTTCAAAAATATTCTGTAAATTTGCCTCCATAATGCCGTCAAGTGATATTTACACTTCATATGGTACAACATATGTACTACAGCACTGTGAATATGTATCTAGGCTTGAAAATTTAGAAATTTACATACCATATTTGTGCATCCTATGATGTCATGTGAAAGTTAGATTGCAAATAAACATTTGAAAGCCGTGAGACAGAATTTTGCAACACATCAGCAGCCATTATGCAGTCAATTGGAGCCAATCACACAACACATGTACAACCAGAAATTCAACAAACAATAGAAGATATTGACATCAGCAAGAGATGTGCAAAGCAACATCTTCTTCTCCTTTGTCCCTCTGTCAACCTCTAAAAAATCCCAATTCAGTCACTCAATTACCTGTATCATCACCATCGAAAATGAACAATGAGAAAGTCGCAACACCAATTGGAAGTCCTTGACCCCTCTTCAAGCCACCGTCTAGTCCCCTCTCCTCCCCCCTTCCCATCAGTACCCTCAGCAACCTCCTCATCCCACCCATTTCTCAAAGCTCATTGCTCTCACCTCAAGGTATGTACATAATGATATTTTGCTCATACTTATTATTTTATCAAGCTTAAATTCCTTTTTTTTTGTGATTTATCAAGGTACACCCTCCCCTGACAATATGAAGAAAAAAAAAACAAACGCAAAAGGAAACTCGAAGCCAAACAAAAAAAATTGGGACAAAAAACGATGCTGCGGAAACGAAAAAGGAAACTGGACGTAAAAATCGATCCACAAATAGACGTCAAACGCCTCCATCTGAAGATCGTGACGATGGAAACGAGGAAACCGACCCTAATGACAACGTGGACCAACAAAGTATGGATGATGGCAAAGATGGTGTCAATTCGATCATTGAGTTCCGACAAGAATCAGAGGAAAGTGAATATGAAGCTGAAGATCAACAATCTAGTTCGACAAGCTCCGAAGATCGACAGTCTCATTTGAATGCGTCCTCTGAGAAGATTCAAGGCAAGAAGAAAGGTTCTGAAGAAAACAAGGCTGAAGGTGTTGCTCAACCCATCAAAAATGACGCTTCCGATGACAACGAAAATGGAACTTCAAAATGGCATCCTAACAAAAAGGAATGGTTCGTCCCGGAGAAAGACGATGAGTACGAGACTTACATTGATCATGGAGGCACCCTTGACAAGCAAGGATACCCGATCTATCCAAATGGAAGGACGATATTTGTACGAAAGCCTGGCAATCAAATTACGATCTTTGGAACGGTTGGATTTTCGAAAACCAGCTCTGTCAATTACCGGAAGAATTGAACGTGGAAGGTAATTTGATATTCGTGCCTTGGAGCCCTTGTCTGCAACAACAAAGCATGCAACTGGGCAGGGCCTCCCCCAACCGGAAAAGGAGGCAAAGAGAAGCTTGAAAAAGGGTGAGTGTTTCTTTTTTATTATGTATTGTAAAATTTGTTCCGCAAATTTTTATATTTTTCTATCAATATATAATTTTGCGGAACATTTTTCCCTTTTTTTACATGACATATGTTCTGCAAACTGACTTTTACAACACTTATGTTCTGCAAAAATTTTTACAAAACATATAGGCAAGCGACGTGTATGGGCCTTGCAGGCAAGTGCAATGGAAAAGTTCGGCACGAAAGATGCTCTTCGACGGTCGCAATACGTTTCGATGTCCACCTGCCATCTGGATGGGGACTTCTCAGGCACAAGGGCATTCATCCACACCCCTGGCCTAATGCAAAAAAACCCAATCCCTTCTCCAAGGAGGAGTTGAAAGCTCAGATTACCAAAAATCCAAAGGCTGGTCCACTGAAGCTTAAGGTATGATTATTTTTTTTTTCTTTTTCACTTTAATTTGTGTTGCTATAATTTTACAAAACATGTTTTGCAGAAAATATTTCACTAATTGACTGATTTTTCTGTTTTGTAGATGGGTAAGCCTTGCAATGACGAGTTTGGATTGGATAGTGTTACTTCCATCCATCCGTCGTATCAGAACACCGATTGGCTGGCATATTACCGTCGTAAGTTGTTGGTACATATGAACTTGGTTCCAGATAAACTTGGAGGCGGCGTAGGTGACAAATTCATCATGGATATGTTTGGATGGGCTGCGTAAGTTATTCTTTTATTTATTATATGCTTTAAAATATCCTTTACATTTTAAACAAGCTGATTTAATCCATCTTATCTTTAATCCCTCTTATCATCCCACAGGCGCCGAATGCGGATCATTTCTTTGTCTTATATGCCCAAGGCCGAGCATTTCACTTTTCAAACGAGATGGATGGCCGATCGATTACTGGCTCGTGATAAGAACAATCAAGTTTACAGTGGAGGACTAATCTCAGACGTCACTTACCGATACTTCGAGAATGGATATTTGCTGTCAACTTCAATGTTTTGTGACAATCTCCATCGATGGATACCTATCCAACTCAAATGGATGCGAGGCTTGAGCAAAGAGTACTATAAGATTCATTTTGCGATGTTATTCAGACAGTTTTTAGCAGCATCAATTACCCCCACCAAACGTGATACACTAGTCCGACAAGTTGTGGATTTCTCATCAGCTCAAGTCGAGGGTTTCATAGCAGCTTACTTGGAAGTATTCCGTCAGGGAACTTGTGAAGAAATCAGGAAAATGCTGAAGGGATGCCGGGAACACTACAGGCAATCAGTCACCCGGATCAAGAGAAATAGATCGCTGATAATGGCAGATGAGGAGGTTAGCACACTTTCAATTTTTCTTTTCTTTCCTGAAAGTAAGATGTCATGCAAAGTTTGGTCTCGACTTTTGCAATCTTAAAGTTTTGTAAATCTATATTTCTTCACTTTTACAAGATATGTAAAAGTACATCCCTCCACTTTTACAATACATATATCCCACAAATAATTATTTCCTTCAATTTTACAATACATAGGTTCCGCAAAGGTTCACTTTTGCATGACATTTCAGAAAGAGAATTGATACTGACATTCATTCTTTTCTGAAATAGGAGTCTTTCAGAAAGGCGTGCATTGGTCTCCTGGAGCCCTCAGACCCCGAAGGACAAACACATGAACAGAAAGTGGACTACATCCGACGTAGCTATCCAAAGGTTCGAAAGTGGCTCGATTGGTGGACAGTTTCAGACGTAGAGGCGCTATTGTTCCCTTCACAACAACCACGACTTGAGAACACACCAGATGGACTCCCAGACACGACTAATGCGCAAGAGAGCATGCATCGGACGTACTACAGGCTAAGGTAAGTATTTCCAACCCTTGTGGAAGATCTCAATCCTGATCCGACCATCTAAACTTGTGATTTATCATTTAGTCAAGGAAAGCAGTGCCTCATGGTGGGAATAATCAATCTTTACACATTTGTCAGCATGTTAGAGCAAGATTGGAATGCGGTTATCAACGGAGTTTCGGTCAATTATGGAAACGACAAGCCAAAAGACATTGGTGCTACGTTAGGCATTACGAAGAAGCGTAAATGATCAAGAGAGACAACAGTGAATGATGGCAGACCCCCAGACACCACCGACGAACTGGTCAATGGGAGAAAGAAGAAGCATGCAAAGCTTGGCTGCCCACGACACTCCTCAAACTTCAATAAAAGCGTGTGGTCAGCATATCCCTCCTATTGCGCAGTCATAGACAACCCAAAGAAGAGAAATTGCTGCTGGCTTTCTGCCGGATTGGAAACACTTTACGCTATTTTCAGCCCCTTATGGCTTCGTGGAATCAGTGGTCATGGCAAGGATCTTTTTACTTGCGTAGCTCAACATTTCTCCAATTGATCAACTGCCGAGCTCAACAGTAGCAACTCAATCCGTTCGACTCTGACACGTGGGGAAAACAAGATATTTGAAGTGGCGAGTACCCAATATCCCGGCAGCTTTATTCCTGGAGCATTTTTGTCATGCGACTTCTTCATTGAGGCATCAGTGGATCCAACTCTGCACAAAAGAAAAGAATACAAACAACTGTTCTCTGTCGACGAAACACGAATCTTTACCTGCGAAGCAAACCGTGATAGGATTCAAGTACTCCCGAATCGAGCCAACCGAACTATCCATGTATTAAACGTCAAACCTCAAATGTTTCACGAAAGCGGGATCCCCTACTCGAATGTGACGAAGCTCATCAAAACATGGTTCTCAAGTGGATTGATTGGTTTCTCAAGGATTGTCTGCAGAGACTGCACTGGACCCAAGCCGAAATCAAAGCCCAAGCCAAAAAGGAGGGGTAAGTCAGACGGCACAACATCAAAGGACATCGTGGAGATACAATCCCCCGGGATCTTTACCGCAAGCGTCCATTGCCTTATTGAAAGACCCAAGCTATCAATCGATCCGACTGCGCCCCCTCTTCATTTAAATTTCCATCTAGAGGTCACTGGAATCACCAAAGAAAAGGAATCAGAAGACTTCATGGCATCCACGAACTGGCCTTTCAAATTGAACATTCAAGGCCATGTCTACACGCTAATTTCTCGAGGTTACTGGAGTGGGGCCCATTACTGGTGCAAGGTTCTGCGAAGAGCTAACATCTCCTCAAACAAGGGTAGCTTGACGGCCGTTTGGTTACACAACAACGCGGAAAACAACGGCTATGCACAACAAATCAACCAAGTCCCTAGTTCAATTGCTGGTGCAGAGCCCAGAACCAGCTGGCTATTCTATTCCTGGGTTTGGCTACCTTCAGAGGAAGAGCACGTCAAAAATGCCATTGATAAAATCATTGAAGAAAACCCTGACGCAGCTGGAGATATCCCATTCAAAGAAATGAAGTCCATCTTGACGGTTTCACATCATTCGACTTTGATTGCACACAATGAAGACAACATGGCACACAACAAAGACGACATGGATTCACTTGAAGATGAAGACACCAACGTTTCACACAAGGAAGACGTCAAGCCATCACCAGCCAGACCATCCAAAAAGAAAGTCAAGATAGCCATACAGGAAAGCGAAGAAAGTGAAAAATCCGATCTTGAAGATGAAGAAGAAATTGAAAACATTCTTGAAGTAGACAAGAAATTTCTGCAACTTGGAGACAGCTCACCAAAATTTAAATCTGAAGAACATCCTGGAAACAGCGTAGAACAACCTTCAGAAAATCAAGTCTCCAACAAGAAAGCCCACAATGGCTCAATTCAATTGAAGGTCATTCCACCTACTGAACCAAAAGCATCTTCTTCATTCACCCCGCTGTAAGACTCAAAAGGTGTTGTGAAACCCTTTTGCTGAATTGAGAAGGGGATGGATGAGTTGCAAGCTCTGCCCTTCTATGCTATCAGAAAACAAGACCACCAAGATCGCTTGGCAGTTTATTTAACGTGATAAGGATGGTCTGGTTCAAGATGGCTGTGGACCAAGTGAGATCTATCTATGAGAGTGAGTGAAGGTTGATGATGATGATGAGATGAGATGGATGATGATGGATGATGATGGATGATGGATGGATGATGGATGATGATGAGCGGTGGTGAGTGTTGGAGATGAGTGTTAAGTGATGAGGAGTGTTAAGTGATGAGGAGTGATGAGTGATGAGGAGTGATCAGAGTGGGGATTGAACAGAGGTTGGTGATGATAAAGAGGCGTTATGAGTGATGAGTAATGTAATAGATTGAGGAAAGGGTGTTGAGGTTTATAGAAAGGGTGAATAGCCTAGCTGGTAAGGGCTCAGGCTCTGAGGAATAAAGTTGGGTTGAGGTAGTGGGTTCAAGCCCCAATGAGGGTTATGTTAAATATAAAGGGGTTGTTGGTATATAAGGGGGTGATTGAATATAAGGGGTTGTTGATATATATAAGGGTGTAACTAATATTGTAAAACTATAATATAGAAGGGGCTAATACTATAGAGTGACCAGATAGATAGTGTTTACAGGGGATAAAGACTAATAAGGGTGTAAAGAAAATCTCATGCCAGAATCTGGTGAGGAAGGGGAAAACAACTGGAGGAGAGCCCCCTTATATAGACAAAAGTGAGGGATTTTAGCTACAAGGTACAGGAGAAATGAGGGATTTTAGCTGGCCTGACTGCACAGCATTGAGGGAATTTAGCCAGAATGAGGGATTTGTGCTGGCCTGGAAAAGCCATGGAACACAATAGAACAACCAAATACAGGACTAAACTGCACAGCCATCAGGTCATGTGCTTGCACAGCCTGTCAAAAAAGTGAGGTCATAGAAGGAAAATCCACTAAAATAGCTCAGATCTTGGATCAGGTGATTGATGCACAGCCACATACAGACTAGATTAGATCAGATCTTGGTATGAGGTGATGATGCACAGCCACATACAGACTAGATTAGATCAGATCTTGGAAAATCCACTAAATTAGACTGCATGCACCTGCGTAACACTGCATGACACCGCATGGTATCTGCAAGAGTCATGTGCTCAGACCAAACACACTAAACTAGATCAGATCTTGGAAAATCCACTAGTTTAGCCTGCATGAGCCCGCATGCATCGTGCATGTCCATGTGATTGAGGGTATGGGTGGTTGTCCTGTATGTAAATGTGGTTGTATGTGTATGGTGTATGTAGTATGTTGTTGTGTTGGTTGTGTAATGTACTGATGGTTGTGTAAGGAGTGTGATATGTAAATGATAGTGGTGATTGGTGATATGTACTGAAGGTGGCCAAGGAGGGTATGTAACTTCT
>SMGU01006192.1:0-11165 GCA_004348175.1 Puccinia novopanici
AGGGACTTATGCGCAAAGTCTCCTGCCTTGCCAAGGCCATTAGGAATTTCAAGGCTTTTTTCTGCAATCCCTTGTACTTCATTTGTTTCTGTTCTGATTGTTAAGACTTTGCACTAAAAAATTTGCACAAAGATCTTCCCCTTCTAATGCCCTCCTCCACGGTCCTTTATGTTATAAACTCCATGTGTAACAAGAGTTTGTGCAATGAAGACAAAATAAATAAATAAATCACCTTGACGGTATTTTCTCTGTGGCTTCAATCTTACATGCCATACAGTGAACAAAGAGAGCGCCAGTCAGGATAAAGCCATAGGAGTTTTGTTCAACCCCATGATCATTTGTGACCGGAAGCCAACCCCATAAGTTGTGGACATGACCCGGTTCTCGAGATTGACTCAAATCAAATAGTGCTATATTCATTCCATTGCCCCGCTGCCATCGACCATGAATCAGCTTGTTGCCGCCAAGAAATACCCTGGGAAATTGCCAATTTCGATTGTAGAAATGGAAGACAACTTACTTGCTCAGTATGTACACAGTCAAGCGGCAACCTTTTATGGAGACACTCCAAAGCAACTCCAGGTTGATACGGTGACAGCGCTGGTCAAAGGGCAGAAAGTATTTGTGCGCGCTGGAACTGGGTTTGGAAAAACCCGGATATCAGAAATTTATTTCAAATTGTTCAAGACAAAGGTGATAGTGTTGGTCCTGAATCCTTTGGATTCATTGGGTGATGATCAGGTCAGGTTCTTCCTATAGTTTCATGTGCTCCGCAGGCAGGCTCTGAAGGAAACCTTCTATTTAATCAGGTCAGGGAAAAAGCGCTGGTGAATATCAGTGCCATCAATTTAAATAAAATGACCATTAGCTATGACGTTGTGCGGAAAATTAAGAAGGGAGTTTATAGCTTTGTATACTTAGTATGTGATGTGATTCTGTTTCTGCCGTTAATGCTATGCGCTTTGACCTGACTTGTATTGGTTGCTCCTGGGGAGAGCCCTGAGGTATTCCTGAACAGTAGTTTATTCACGGAGCTCTTCTTCAGCCATGAATTCCAAAACAAACTGGTGCTAATGGTGGTCAATGAGGCCCACATGATATACTTGTGGGGCCTGGTGGCTTTGCGCGCAAGCAAATCCCTGAACAGCTTTGATTGGCATGAAGACCGTGGTCCTTTCCGGCCATCATATGGATGCATGGCTACACAGCTGATGGCCACTCTCCATGCGCCTCTCCTATTGTTATCTGCTACCTGTCAACCGTTGGCCGTGGATTCAATCCTCCGGAACCTCAAACTTCAGCCTTCCAATGTCAGAATGATTGATGGAGAACTATCCCGACCTGAGATACGTCTTATCAGGATCAGGATGACCAGCACCCTCAAATCAGGCGACAATCTGTTGAGAATATTCGCCCCACATACTTATACGTCAGCAGAGCAGACTGTACCGACTCTTATCTACTCCGGTTCGCGCAATGCCACCTTTCAAGTCATGAAGGTGGTCAATGAGGCACAAAAAACTTCGCTCCATGAATATGATCCTGAAGATCAGTTTATCCGACAATTCCACTCCGTAACCGAAGATGATGACAAGATCTCAAACATGGCGGACTTCACCAATGGAAAATTCCCAGTGGTTTCGACAACTATGGCTCTAGGTCTAGGCCAGAATCTCAAACGTGTACAACATGTCATACACATGGGGCGTGGTGACCCGGCCGCAATTGTGCAAATGGTGGGTAGATGTGGAAGAGGTGGCAATCCTGGCCTGGCTTTAATGTTTATGGAGCCCGTCCGGAAGAACGGGAAAAATGAGGTGGAGCACTTCGATAAAGATGACTTACAAGGTGATGATACTCGCATGGATGCCTTGGCTGTTACTCCATTGTGCTTGAGAGTCGCTCTAACCATGGATAACTTGTTGAGTTCTTCATTAATACCTGTGAACCCCTCATCTCGATCTAATTGTTCTTTTCTCCTTTGGCTTAGGAACAGCTATGTTCCCATTTCTGCAGATGACCCAAAATACCTGGCTGAGATAGCTCGCAAAGCTAGTCTTAATTTCCCTCCGTGCAACTGCTCAAACTGTTTGCCAGTTGCTAGTGAAGAATTACTCAGTAGGATCATGCAAATGATCATTGAGAATTTCGATCAGTTCTGCAAGAATCCGGCCGAAATCCCACATGACAACTCCCTCGCTGCCCTAGTACGCCAGAAAAAAAAAATGAGCAACCAGACCTACTTGTAGCTATCCAAAGGTCATATCTGATCATCTCTTGGATCACTTGACAACGGAATTCAACCGCTTTTTTAACTTGTCGCTTGTTTCAACAGAATTCTTGGCATCAGATTTCTTTGGCAACATACAAGCGCAGGCCATAGTTGACAATATTGATAAAATATCTGGTGAAGGGACAATTGATCTAGGACTGCTGGGCAAAGTTATTGGGGGTGAATTTTTTACAGGACAAGTTGGAAAACTTGCAAACGCAATCACAAGCTGGTTTGGCGGGGATTTCTACCAGAAATATATCGAAAACCGTGATGCGCATGTTAAGTTTGTTGAAGAGGAGGGATTACGCCTTCGCCGGGAAAGGGAGGAATACCTTGTGCAGCGCCAGATAGAAAATCACAGACAGGCTGCAGCAAAGAGGAAGGCTGTTTCGGTCATGAAAGCGGAGGCCAAGAAGAAAGCATCAGAGGCTTGGATTTCTGGAAACGATGAAGCGCGTGAGGCCCGCCGCAACAAGAGACAAGAATCAGCTCGCCAGAAAACCATTCTCAGTGCGGAGGAAAAGGCTAACAGACACTGGAAAAGGGCTGCTGACCACGCCCAGGCCCAAGTCAACAGATCTATCCGCAAAGCCCGAGATGAACGAGGGGAGTGAACTGCTCACGTGTTCTTCAAGATACAACATGTGTAGCCGCGCTTTAGATGTCATCGTCATCTGAGACATTACTCAGGTCATCTGAATCTTCACTATTGGCACTTTTGTGATAGCCACTTTTCATCTGTTCATTTGGGATACTTAGCCCTTTTTTGTCCTCTTCTAATCAATTTATACCCGCTGAGAATGGTCGAAATCGGTCTAGTCCCCTGGAACCTTTAATAAATTCCTTTTGAAGTTTCTGCACGCCAGATGTGTATGAGAAATACCAGACACACACGGGTGAGCGGAGGAGGGCTATTTTGGGAGGACGACGCGGCAAGGAAAAGGAAATCACCTATGTGATGAGAAGGAGAAGAGAAGCGATGAGAATATATTGCATGATGAGCAAAGCAAGCGGAGGCATATGAGAAGGAGAGAACAAATAGAGAGAGAAAGAGAAGGAAAGAAAGAGGAAGATGAAGCAGACCTGAGAAATACCAGACACGCGCGGGTGAGCGGAGGAGGGCTATTTTGGGAGGACGATGCTGCAAGGAAAAGGAAATCACCTATGTGATGAGAAGGAGAAGAGAAGCGATGAGAATGAGGAAAGGAAAGAGAAGAACAACCGGTACACAACTCTAAATACAACTGAAACCTAATCTGATGATGAATAAAGTTCTGAACCCTATCTTCCACCTCTATCAACCGCTTCAGCTCCTTCCGGTCATGAGTGATGCGCCGCAGGCTTGCCGTAGCGTTACAGTGTACAGATCAGCAAGTGCCACTGGAATAAATCCCCTCATTGGTTCATGACCAATCTCTTCCTTATGCGCCATGCGAAGGAAATTGTTGATCGAGATGTTATCTATGCAATTTTGATGCGACTGCTGGACATATTTTGAGCCAGTTTCCAATTTTAATAAGTTGATCAGATATCGGAGCTGTTTCATGAGAGTAAATCAGCCAAAGTTCAATTAGGAATATCTAAAAAGCCACCTACAACCGGGATGTTAATCGAAAACACATCCTTCAGCCGGTTTATATCAGTCCCAATTCCTGAGTGGTTGAAGAAGTACTTCAACCAATAATTCTGCAGTTCCAGGAAGCAATCAGTGGCGACAAAATGGTTAGCCCTCCCATGTGGTGAGATAAGCAGAGTGGCTTCAACCACACGAGATAGTGAATTGGGTAGGAACTCCTTGATTGTTAGAATCAGTTTTGGAAGAGACTTGGAGTAGTGAGGCATATTTGGTAAGGCTTGGCACATAATTGACCAAAGTTCCCACATAAACATTAACCTCCCTGTGTCCCCCGCTTTCATTGCTTGGGAAGCCTCGACAATTGTATCAAAGTCACGGATTCGTAGCAGCATGTTTCGATATGCTGGTGATACCCTAGCCAAATCTGATCGACGCACATCACCAGTGCAGAAGCGCTCGTAGGTATCTTCAACCAGTTTATTGATCTCGGTGGCTGGGAGTTGGATCAGTTCTTGGCTTAGTGGATCTTTATCCTTACCAAGTATAATCCTAGCCATGGTGGATGGACAGGTCTTCATGAGTGGGACATGACAATGGAGAGTGGTAAACAACCACTCCCAATGAACAATATAGCAGGGTAACTTCATGAATCCGACTGATATGTGAGATCATCTGATTAAAATCTTTCTTGGTTGTCGGTTGTTCTGCGGGAGTCCCAAGCGCATGGAGAGTTCGCCATGCACCCGTATCCCGGCTGTGCTTTGAATCCCCCCAATGATAGAGGAATATTGCTTGAGCTATGTTCCATAGTGTATGAGCCGCGCCAGGAACCACCAGTACATTATGAAGACTTGCTTTTGCTGAGCGGCCAGGTGTTTGCTGGTTTCTTAGTGTATCAAATATATTACACGATCCTAGGTCACCTTCCATGATCTGGACCCGTGAGTGAAACTGGTCGGCAGTTAGACCAGATTGTTGGATTATCCCGGTGAAAACATCTCCCACACCTTGTGCAGAATTGTCTGACGCAAGCATCAGCTTGAACATTGATATGTTTGGCAACTCCAGATCAAGAGGCCTGACCGGGGGTGGATTGCGGCAGAAGGTAGCTCGTTTATCAAGTGGTGAAGCGATATATTTCAATATCACCCTCATGATTTGGGACTTCAAGGTCAATGAGAAATGAAGAGTGCTCGCCTCAGTTGGAGCAAAGGATTGTGGGAGGATGTCGGATTTTGATGCATCATGCAAACACTTGTTTAACATTTCAATCGTCAGATCTTCAGGGACCAGGTGAGGAATAAGTGATGAGGGGGGGGGAGTGGATGTACCCCCAAGTCCCATGAAACATCACTGAAGAGTGCGCCACTGATTTCTGGTGTACCTTCTGCTGGAAATCGAGATTGTCAAAGCAGATATTTGGGGGCAAGATGGGCCCAATAGCCATTTTCTTGCAGAGCAGGGATTCTGCCTGTCTTCCCAAAGACTTCAGGGAAGTGTGGGTGGTCCTTCGTGAAGAGCTGAGGCCTATGTAATTCATATAGGCATTAACACGTTCCGACACCCCCGCGGCCAAGAACATCAAAGAGTTCTGCATCTGCATGGAATTCTGTCGGCAATTGCAACTGAATGCAATCATACCACATATAGTTCGGGAAACCTGATTGGAGGAGTGAGGAAAGGTCAGCAAAGGAACTATTGGCTTAGCAGATTGTGAAAAACTCACTGTGTCTGCTCGCAGGCAGATACTGTGAGTAGGGTTTGTGTTTTTCACCAAGCCAAAACCTTCAAAAATATTGACATCTTGCTCTGATAGAGCAAAGATATCTTTTCTCAGCTCTGGATCCAGTAAGTTAGCTTCCATGTCATCTTCAATCTCTATGCTTTCTAGGCATTCTTCCAGGTCATCTTCCTTCTCTTCCGTTTGTTCTGTTGAATCCTCTTCGTCTTCTTCATTTGCAATAGTTTGGTGGATCTTGTTGCGAATGAGATTATATAGGAAAGGCATACTTTCCATTAGATTAGCGTTTTGAAAGCCTCGTTTGTCTTCTGTGAAGAACTCCGGCTTGATCTCTGCGGCAGATACAAACCCGCCGCTTGGATAGGAGCCACGCTTTGGATTCTCATTAGAAACAATTACCGAAGCCTGGTCAAAAACATTATCTTCTCAGCACTTGCAAGAAAAGAACAGATCTGGATAAGCGCAAACTTGATCCAGAACCCATTGATTCCAGTTGGATCTGCCATCACTGTGAGAGGCGACCAGCAGATGGATTGTATCCAGAAGATTTCTGGTAGAATACCAGCCTGTCCCGGTCCCCCAGAATCGATGCCTAAAGGCAACATTATCAGCCGAGTGGCTCAAAAAAGCAGATATAAAAGCTTTCGGGGTTAGGTTGAGAGACTCGATTTGATCACAAATGAGTGACAATTTGTTAGCCATGGGGATTCGTGTAGCCCTGTGTGAGGCCATGATAACTAAATGAAGATAAAATGATATCTGCAACCCAATACTGTTGCGGAAGGAAGGAGCGGACCGGTAGCGGCAGCCTTAGGTTGTGCCGAGGCCTTATCATGGCATTTTGCCAGAAACTGAGGCAGAAACAAATCCTCTCAGGTCGCAATGGAATAAACCCAATGCGGAATTAATTTGGAATGTTTGATCTGGTCTGGTACTGTATCCCATGCAGGTAACAGTATGATGGGACTTGTATCACCGGGGATGAGTCCTGCAGAGGATAATTAGAAACTTGGAAATGAAACCAAATGATAGTGTTGCGGATTTATTAGGGTCTGGTTTCAAACCATTGAGGGCAGAAAATCTACGGATACTTTTGCCAAGACAGAATTGAAAAAAGTGATGAAACAAAAAGTGGAGGGCCGTTTTAAAATTTTCCTCTACTCTTTTCTTAATGCCCTAGGGCAGTATTTCCAACTTTGCGCATAAGTCCCTCCTTCGGAGGCCCCTGCGGGGGGCTGCAAGCACAAGGAGGGACTTGATTAAGTTAGAGTTAGGTACAGGATTGGGGGACCCAGGCGGAGGGACTCTCTTATACCAGACAAAGACTGGCAAGAGAATCCGCCCCAGCTCCCCCAATCCTATCGAACCCCCATCTTCCTTCTTCCATTCCGATATTCAAGTTTTCTAATTTTCCTCCCTCCCATCCCTACAGTTGTGACACAAGACGGGGCGGTTGGGGCCTAGCGCCGTTGACCCCCCCTCTCCTTGTGTCGACCTTGTCATACACCACGGGTTCATTCCCTTGGGGGCCGCGCGTGGGCTTGACCCCCGCGGGGGGGCCCTTGTCGGGCTGACCCCGCTCCACCAAAACCCGCCAGTTTGGGCAGGCCGCTGTTGAACACGGGTGGGAAACCCGGGAAGCTGCCGTTGGCCTGCAAACAGGGCCCAGCGGGCATGCCCGCGGCCCGCATTGGGTGCCAGTCAAGCGTTGGTTGGCCCGTGCACCTGGTGGTGGCCACTGGTCAGGTAAGCCTTAACGACTTCCTGGCTGAATCAACACACCACGATAACAAACCATGCCTTCGCTGATTGGAAACCACCTGCACCAATCACAACCAAGCCCTAGTATCACGTTTGCCGGGGATACACACGATAATCCAATTCTCATCCCAGATGATCTCGTCAATGGCGCAACTCAACCTATGAATGTCATGAATAGAGCTGGCAGCGTGACTCACAATGCAGACGGGACCCCAAAGAAGCAGGCCACTGTGAAGGACCCTGCCACTTCAGTAAGTCCATCATCATCTGAATAGATCTGATCAATCAAGCCAATGTGTCAGGTTTTAATTTTCAAATGTTTCATCATGTTCCACAGACTTCTGGAAGTATCAATATTCACCAATCATTCCGCCTGTTCAACTTGAATCATGAAGGGAGACTTGGCCACTACAACATTCCTGCCGCATACATCAATCCCAACAAGCATCATGTTAACTCGAAAGGCCATCAAGATAAAGAACATCGATAATCCGAGGACCACTCTGTTAGAACTTTTCAGGCGCAGCAAACATGTATGTAATAAAAAAAAGTAGCAGAAAAACAACTGTTCATGTATCATTAGTTAAAAAAAAGCGAAAATCCATCTGATCAATCAATTGATTAGGCTAAGCTTGGATCTAGTTGGGTTCTGGGTGTTACTAGTGTATCTCGTTTTCTTTTTTTTGTAGCCTTTGCCATAACATTTGAACCCCATTTTGTAAGCCCGTTGTGTAGGGCATTCATCCATTCCAATGGTTGCTTTGCTGAGAAGCTTAATCCATCAATTTTGCGATGAGAGCCTTGAGCAGAAAGCAAAGCCGAGTTTATGACATAGTTGTCATCATCATTATGTTCCACTTCGTAAGTTTTGACTGAGCTATTCCTCCTCTCAACAAGAGCCATTTGGGTTTGAGGAAGCTGACAGTCAACTCGATTACAGTTGTGCTGACAGTTTAACCCCGACTCAATGCACTGGGAAAATAATTGTGTGTCAGAAGAAGGGCACACCAATTTAGTTAATGAAAATAGTAAAAAACATCTTACACTCGAGTTAACCAAGGCTGTTTGCGTAGTTTTTCTGATCTGTCGCATGCAATAGAAGATGCTTTCCTCCGTAATGTGAAATAGAGTCGCATCAACAAAGAAATTGGTTTGAAAATGATCTCTTTTGATCTGCCAGAGTGAGTTTATGTGTCCAACACGTTGCAATCCATCAGAATGATTGTCAAACTAAAAGCATGTTTTTTAAGGAAGAGATAAAATAAAAATTAGTATTGTGAGAAAAAAAAATAAGAATGAAGACGCAAAAAATAAGCACCAGGATGAAATAATTCTTCTTGAGGACTTGCTTTTCATTGAGATTGAGTTCGGATATTTGTTGGATTGAAAAGTTGGAAAAAGATGTCTTCAAGTGTTCAGGAACTTCTAATTTATCAATAGCTGCTACTGGGGATTTTCTGACAGAAGGATAGTGGAGATTCTGCAAAGATGAGGAAATGTTATAGCCAAAGGTTTTTTGAATCAAGGGATTATTTGAAAATGTATTTTTAACTGGATTGGAAGCTTGTACTAATTTTGTTTTATCAAAAAAGAATCCACCAGAGATAATTTGGCGGAAAGAGTGATAGTTGCTGAATGTGATGGCTATGTCTTGACCAGGGCTTTGACGGTTGGAGTGAATTGAAGCCTTTCAAAGAATACCATTATAACTTTCAAACTTTTCTGTTGCAAAGAGACTGGCTGGGCCAAACCGGAGAATAGAATCTCGGAGATGCAGTAACATGTGGAATTTGGGTTTATTAACCCATTGGCCAGAATCCTGGATGATAGGATTTAAGAATATATCAATCAGATTCTTCAAATCAGCAATATAGACTGCCATGTTGGCAATATGTGTTTGGAAGATTAAAGATCCAAGATGACAGAGAGAAGACCAGATTTTGATGTGGGAGGGGCTCATAAACTGGAAGAAGATGAAGCACCACGAAAAAATTGGTGTCACTTGCTAGCAAGTGACATCAAGAACCTCTGGGTGAATGAATGCGGCAGCTAAACACAAAGCACCGCGGAAGCTCCCCTCCGCCGGTGGTATCATGTATTTACATACCACAAAGGAGAGCAGCGCTTGTGTGGAGCCGTAGCTCAGCTGTCCATCTCATCATTATTGATGACAAAGGGTTTACCAACAATGTGTCAGCCCCCAGCTAGCCAGGATAGCGCCGGGAGCAGACATGAGATTGGAGTTAGCCTCCTTACCAGCCTCAATCCCTAGATATGTACTCCTCTCAGGAGAGAAGTTATACTTCTCTTTTGCTCAGCCCACAGCTCTAGGCACTCCATAGCCGTGGCGCTCTTGTGGTGCCCACAAGGATGAGTCGACACAAGGGCGGAACCGCCTGAGACGACTCGAGTGAGGTACTTGGCGCAACCACTCAGGCGCGCCCTCATGAGGAGCCCATGTTGGCCGGGCCAGCGTGATGGGTCATCCGCACACCTGCTGAGCCGTTCCGCCCCTGTGTGTAGCTTCACAAATATAAATCATTCAGTTTTTCTATTCTTTCAGTTCAAGTGGCACAAACCTTGCTACAGTGGGCAACAGTGTAATGTGGGGTTTTTCATCATAGTGCACTGCAGATGACTGGCCTTGATTTTGGCAACTACCTTCAGCACAAAAAAAATTGCAGTGAGACTGCCCAAGCCATGCACATCATTCCGTCCTGGTCACATTTAGTTACACTCTAACTTATGTCCAACTCAATTCAACTCGGAACTTGTTGTCAAGCTTACTAAATTGTGGCATCGTCTTCATGGCAAAATTCATTTCGAGCTGCCAGCAGGTTCTTTGGTCTAGAACTTGCTGATGAAGTCCTTTGGCCTAGGCTCTGAGTTCAGTCCATCACTAAAGCAACATCATCCATCATATCAGTCCACATCATTGAGATTGCCTTTTGATTCGGAAGTCTGGAGTCGGCATCAAGCTCGATTGCCGTTTGGTGAACTTTGGAACAAGTTGCCAGACTGATGGAGGCTGATTCGTAACCTGCCATCGAGTGAAACAGTCCATTTGTTCCGTTGCTGCATCTGGCATAGCGAGACTTTAAATTTCCCATGTCTTCGATCGACTGAATGACATTATGACTAATAAAGATTTAAGTCAGAAGGAAACACTCTCCACGCTTAATATACCAGCAATCAGCTTACTGCATTGCATTCCATCCAGAAAGAACCCAACAGGAAGCGGTGAACGACAAAAGCAGGACTGAGCCCAAGGTCCACGGGTTTTGTATGATACTACACAAAGAGTTTGCAAAAAGCAAAGGCAATCTATGTTCGTCCACCTACATTAATGGTCAGCTCGATGTCTCCCCAGATTGTAAATACAATTGAAAACTTACTGTACAGCTTTGCTCTGACCCTGTAGCGCTATTTTCCATGGTCCCTTCCGCTTCAACGAGAGAATTCAGCCAAATGTATTGATTTCTTGTAGAGAAGCTGGATGTTTGACCTCGAAAGCCACTGTGTTGTTGGCTGCATGTTTTTTTCCTCAGGGGCCACCGGGCAAGGGCCAAGGCTCAAATCGCAAAGGCTTTGGAGTTATTGCGGAGTTTCATCACACGGACTTAACACAAATAAAATCAGACATTGACAAGAATGAAATCGAATTGACCGAGATGGTAGTGTTACAGGAAGAGAAGTCGGAACAAATGAAATGAAAAATAATGAAGAATCAAGGTAGCAGTGGAATACATTCAAGTTCTTTTTATCCAGCGGTGAGGTGATTTCTGCCTCCTGATACCATTCCGCCTCATTTT
>SMGU01006198.1:0-23711 GCA_004348175.1 Puccinia novopanici
AACTGCAGGCAGTTTATTGAATTTTTCTTTCAGTGAATTAGTTCTTTCTGTAACAGGGCATTTTCCCTAATCAATGAAACTAGCTTTGAAGCTGACTTTGGTCAATTTACACAAAACCTCAGTTTGAGATCAAGTTTTTGTCTGAACTGATTCAAGAGCAAGGTGTATTGTAGAAAATTAGGATTGAAACAGATCTCAAATGTAGATGGACTCAGATGGAGTGGTAGTAGTGTGCTTAGTTGCAGAAGCAGGTGGATATCATCATTCTATATCACATTATTACGATTATTAGTCCATTCCAGATGGGAAAATAATCATCATTTGCTTGAGATATTTGATTCTCCCAGTTTTTGCAGTCATCAGAAAGTGACCCTTGAGCAATGAAGGAGCTGTTGGCGGAGTCTTTTACCTACATAGCAGAATCTAGTGCAAGTTAAATTTTTTTCAAAGTGATGCTCCATTACCTTATTATGGAAGGATAAATCTACTCCTCAGAGTTTGATTTAAGAAATGCTTCGAATTTTCAAGTTTCTAAAACTAGAAAGCAGGAACCCAAAATATATTTGGCATCGATGATTACCTGATTACAGCCGGCGCGCGTTGTGCCTCTTCCCCCCAACCAAAGCAGAACAACAGCTCCAGGGAAGTTTGGACTGAAATGAGCCCCTGCCAAGGAGTAGGGTGTACTGCTGCTGTACGTTCCTTGATGAACGTTACACTATTTTTTTGTGCTTGGGGAGGTTTACCCGATGCATCAATTAAATTCTGACCAAAAGCCACGGACCGCGCAACCGGAAGCAAGATGGGACAGGGTGGGGTGGAGAGAGGGGAACGATGATCTCAAGGATCTGATGGCAGAACACCAGCCAGTGATCCTCGGACGAAGATAAGAATCCGGCAAGAAGACCATCGAGCTTCGGGATACTGAATGTAAATCCAGATTCCAGCTTTACGGCTCTTTGCTCGTTCGCGCAATCTGAATGCCATCGGCCTGAGAAACCATCAAAAACGTCAAAGGGTTTTCCCCTATAATCGATTTGCCCTGTCGGTAGACCCGCATCGCCCGGCACGGCTGTAGCCTTCGACCCTTAACAATGATGCCGCATCTCCGATTAAAGATTCACCCGAGCATGAGTACGCAAGTACTGATCTGAAAAGTAGTACACAGAATTATTATTTTTTCCGACTCCTCTCCTCTCTTGAGTGCGCACCATGCCCACTTCTCATGGTTAGCTGGGATCTGGTTGGTGAAAGTAATATGCACTCCAGATATTGCTGGCGGAATCTGCACTTTGATGCCGGAAATGTCGATCCCCCTGTTCACGCATGGAATGTATTGGAAAGAGCAAAGCTTGGACATGAAGAGTCAAGGTGTGGTGATGATCAGAAACACAGATATAGGAATCAAGATTCGGATTCCCGTTCCCGCAATTCTTCTCTGATATGTAAATATTATTATTATCATGACTTTTCTCTATAGATTTAATGACGACGGCCTAGACACACAGCAATGACATCTCAGTGCGGCTGAAGCATGTTGCAGCGGCCATGATGTTATCCAGCGTTTACCCAAATGTGTCAGGGACGCTTTTTTAAAATATGAAAGCCTAACTTTTCTATTCCGTCATTCGGCAGGTGACTTGATCCTTTACTTGCACGAAACATTTGCGCACTTTTCATCAGGCGTGCTGCTGCACCCTTTGAAGTAGTCATCATCCGCTTCGCTTAAATTCCCCAATAACTTATCGATTTATCTCCAACAAGGCGCTGCGCGCGCCATCGGAGTTTATTGATAGCTGGAAATGCTTGCTCGCCTCAAATCCAAAGTGGCTGGCTATAAGTCACAACGGCCAATTTATCGCTGCCTTAGACACGTTGCGCAAGTCAGAGCTCACTTTGTGAGTCTGAATGCAGCTACTTCGACGCGATTGAGAAAAACATGTGGGCACTTTTGAGTTGAAGCCACAAGCTTTGATAGAGCGCGGAGGTTTTATATGTGTCCATCAAGTGATGGAGAATCCCGGAATGGAGTGCTGGGCCTGGCGGTCGGATTGATACGTGCCAATGCCACAGAAGCTGTACTCCGTCCTTTCCTCGACCTTTTTACAAGCGTTACGGGAAAAGCTTGTTGTTTTCCTTACCCTTTTACGTAGGCCTATTTTTATCTTACAAAACATGTTTCTCTCAGACATCAATTGTGGGTTTGGGATTGGAAGAAGTCTTCCGATACGCAATCTACCACTCTTGAGCATAGTCGTCTTGACTCTTGATCAGGTACCACCCTAGCTTCCTGGCCACAACAACACCCACCATTGGTAAAATATTGAAAAAATTATTCTAGGAGATTTTTTTACTTGGAAGGTATGGTGAGCCATGTGTATGCATCACGATCAGCAGTTTAATTTCCTTTCTGCGCTACAAAGAAAAAAAAAATCTCCTAACCAACCCTGAAATTCTCCAGTGCCATCATCGACTTGTGTCTAATCAGAGGATCTCTCTCTGTCACTCGACGTCAAAACTCATGATAAATATTTATATCCATTCATGTTGTCTCGAAAAAAAGGAAAGGCAGCACCAGCACTCGGTGGTGTTGAGTCAGGATATTGGGGCTCGCTTGGGACCCGGTAGTAGCAGCTGCTTGGTGGGTCTTCCTTTCTTCTCATTCTCCTCATCATCATCCACCTGACTTGCGTGGGGTTGGCTCGTCAACCCATCTCATGGCCCTGAGGAATCTTCAATCTAAAAGTAAATATTTAATTGTTTTCGGCATGGTTCTTTCTTCCTATCTAGTTTGGGTGAATCTGCCACCAAATCCACCTGTGTCAAAATCTCTTCGATCTTTCGGTACCCTCTGTACAATCGGTCGGTGGTACTTCCATACAGTGGCGAATTTAAATTGACTCTTTACTTCACCTCAAGTGCCTCCGCACCTTTGTCCCCCCTAGCTTCATCATCATCGATAAAACCAGTGCTGCTCGTTTTGAGATCCTCATCAATCCTTGAACCTCACCGCATCCTAAAGTGACTCCACATCCACACACACACTCTCTCCACATTTTTCTTTCCAGAGATAGCTTTAGAGATTCTATACACCAGCATCCGGAACGCAGTTCTTACAGAATCTTCCGATCGCCAAAATGTCCTTGAACACCAATACCGCCAAACCAACTTCCAATCAACCCGCGCTAGGCCAGATGGATCAATTGCAGTCTTTTGATCTGATTGGCATTGGATTTGGTCCTGCCAATTTGTCGTTGAGTGTTAGATTAGCTGAGGAGAATCTAGCCAATTCCAGTCGGACTTGTCAATCCCAGACTCAAGTGACGGAAAATGATGATAGGAATCATCTAAAGCCAGGATCTTTGAAGACTTGCTTTATTGAGTCGAATGACAGTTTTCGCTGGCATCCCGGAATGATGGTCAGTCTGTCATCTAATTACAAAAGTTTTTCCTCTTTCGCACATTCATCTCCCACCCACCACCTCGCTCTACCGGCCTTGAGATTTTTATTCTTCTTTCTTTCTCACTATAGTAGAGACTACCGCTCTATCCATCCTTCCATTCCATCTCTCAGCGCTTCCAGTTAGTCTTATAACCTCGATTTTCACCCAGTGCGCCAAGTTTCAATGTCTCTATACGATAGAGGCATGCGCAAGTAGATTCGGGCATCAGACCATGCTAGCTGGTCATGACTCGTCTGGGCTATGTTGCCCTGCAAGCCTAGCTACATCTGAGTTCATACCCAAAAACAGAGCCGTAGTCTCGAAGATCGGCGATTCAGAAGAGCCGGGAAAGCATGGAATGGGCTACCCCTTCTCAGTATTTTTGCTAAGGATCTTGTGAGCGTCAAGCGCACCCTGCACAATGATAACATAGCCCGCTTGGCAAAGTGAGCTATGCGCCAGATTTTGGGACTGTTGGGCTTTGCCAATCCGGGATCATGTGATGTTGGCAAATGGCAGTGCAGCTATCAATCTTCAAATCTTCCAGATTGATTAGTGATGAGAGTCTTCTCTCAATCGCAATCATCCCGCAGGACCGGATTTAAAATCTCTAATGTGACCAGCCCCAGCTGCAACCCGTTTATCTTGCATGTTTCTCCCGGCGTGGCTGACACTTCTCCGCCGCACTCAAAACACTGATTGTACATAAATACATACATACACTTATTTTGTTACTGAACGGGGATTCTCACTCTTTTGGATTGCGTCGGTTTGGGTCCAGAATGCTGAATTTCGTTGTTGTTGCTTTTTTGTTTTGTGCCCGGCGCAGATCGACGGCAGCCGAATGCAAATTTCGTGAGTGATGTTTCCATCAACTTGGCTTTCTCTTACTCCTCAGGCCATCTGTGCCAATCGCTCCGCCGCACATGGAGGGCTGCACTTGAGAAGATTCCAAGGCATGAGTGTCTATCACGTCTTGTCTTGTGACATCCAGCTCGTCAAGAGCCTTGAGCCTCGGCATGCGCTCTTCTCGGAAAGCGTCCTGGTTAACAAGTACCTCTCCGCGGCGGGATGTGAAGGGTACTTGTATGTGCACCCATCGTGCAAACCAATTTGAGATCTGTTGCATGCATTCTTCTTCCTTCGGGCGGCAAGCAGGCGCTGGGATGTGCTCCGCAAGCAGCAAACCCTCTTCCTGATTTTCGACTGCAAATTCTTTAACTGACGGAATAACTTTTACATATTATCTTGTCCTTCGGCATGGTTCAGATTCCTCAAGGATCTGGTCACGCTGCGCAACCCCTGCTCGCCATTCAGTTTCTTGAATTATCTTCACTCCCATGACAGACTGATCGACTTTACCAACCGGGCCACCTTCACCCCGACGCGTCTTGAATTTGCTGACTATCTGTCATGGGTGGCCCGCCGAGTCAATTCCTCTTCGGCCCCTTCGGTCTCCATGAAGACCGAGAATCTTGCTGACTCGGGGAAGCATCATTCTATCGATTTGTGCTACGGCGAGCGCGTCGTCGCCGTTGAGGGCGTCAGAGGCGCGACGGGGGACATCGAATTCCTCCGCGTCTCGTCCACGAAGCCTTCGGATGGTTCTCTCCAGCAATATCTCTGCCGGAACTTGGTCATCTCGGTTGGCGGGACTCCTCGGGTGCCTAAACCCTTCCAAGATCTTGGCCTCGAGTCTCACAAGAAGTCCTGCTACGTACTCCATACTTCTACATTCTTGCAACACATCGACCGTATCCTCGGCAACCTCATTCGGCATGCCTGTGCCGAATCCAATCAGCACACGGCGCCCCATCCGATTTCCAATCCTGAGCTCAATAACTCATTGTCCAATTCTATCAGCAGTCTCAGCTCGAAAGAGTTTTCAGATGGTCTCAAGTCTTATTCTTCGCCCGTGGAACTAGCCTTCAGCGACGCAAATCCTTCGGAGGAGAAGCCGTTCAAAATCAAGATCGCAGTGATTGGCGGGGGTCAAAGTGCAGCCGAAACACTACTTGAAACTTACAATCGACTCAAACCGCTTGTTGCATCAATCAACGGCTCGAAAAACTGCGCACAGGTGGATTTAATCATCAAGCAAGGTCACTTGCGGCCCTCTGATGATTCGCCTTTTTCAAACGAAGTCTTTAACCCTCAGTCTACCGATTTCTTCTACGATCTGAATGCTCGAGAAATCTCACCCAGATTAGATCATCCCTCCGCAATCTGTGGCCCTAGCAGATTGAACGAATTCCTCTTGAAGGAGGCAGCTGCAACCAACTATGCTGTAGTCAATCCCGAGACGCTTACTACGGTGAGCAGCCCTCTGACATTCTTTTTGCCAACTAGCTTATTAAACTGAGGAGGCCCTATTATTTTCTCATCCCTTTTCTGGAAAAACAGCTATATGAAACAATTTACTCGCAAAAAGTTGATCAAGGAATGGACAGGGGTCAGTTCAAGAACTGGGGCCGATCCAACAACGTAAAGATCAACATCATCAACTACACAGAAGTAATTGCAGCAGAAGAGAACCCGAGCGGGGACGGATCGGTTGACGCTGTTCTTGAGAACCTCTTAACACGAGCAACAACTCGCACTCGGTACCAGGCTGTCATTTTGGGGACAGGATATTCTCGACAGAGTTGGAAGGAAATTTTATTCGGGAAACCTGCGGAGCTTTCTGGCTCGGGCATTAATCTTGCGACTCTGTGGCCCAACTTATCCACCGATACATTGCACGGCTATCATCCTTCAGCGGATGACAGTCCTACGAACTCAGATATCGTGTCTAGTGGGTTGTCTGATGAGCACGAACGGGAGTCCTGCTTTTCAGAGGCCTCTCACAAGAGCCCTAGCGAGCTCAAGATATCTAGGAATTATCGGTTGCTACTTCCTGAAACCTTCGTCGAGCTGGAGCCCTCGGAACCAAATAAATTCAGAGCTCGTAGGTTCCGACCCACCGTCTGGCTGCAAGGCTGTAATGAAGGAACTCATGGAATCAGCGATAGCCTCTTAAGGTGCTGTCTTCTTTTCATCTCGTCATCTGTGTTATACGTCTGATAAAAACTTCGTTTCATGACTTGAAACTGAATCCTGTTGCCCTTTCTCTTGAGCAGTGTTTTATCGGTTCGATCTGGCGAAATTTTTGATGGGATTCAAGAGGAAGGGTGGTTTGGAAACTCCTCGGAGACATTAAAAGATGGGAAGGACAGCCAGGCGACAATTCTCCCTTTGTAGCAAAAAAAATGAAGTACATAAAAGAAAACTTCTGCCTCTCCCGTCAGTAGATTTTCCACTTTGAGTTTGAAATGTTTACTGACATCGCTGCACTGTAATAGTCGGAATACTTGAGAGAGGACTCGTTTAACACACAAAATAGTGTCACCAAAAAATCCCCCCAAAAAGAAAAAAGGTGCTTCACCACAACGGAAAATACACAAGTATTTCTGAATTCATAGAATAATTTTTCTCCCTCTAGTTGAAGGATTGAGAGGAATTCAATATTTTCAGTGATTTTCGTTCTCCAGGATGAGATTCAGTGAGCGATCGAGATCATATTTTTTACATGTATCATCAACACCTATGGAGATCTGTCCAAGAATGAATCCCAAGAAATGGAAAGCTTTGCTTCGTACAAATAATAATCATGTATCCATACATCCATCGATATTAGATCAGAGGAAATATCCATCGTTCACTAAAGACAACTCGTTGTTATCTCTGATTCAATTATTTTGCTCTGGATTTTGATATCCTGTTGAGACTCATCTTCAGAAAAGAGATGAACTTCGTATCACAGATGAGTGCTCACAGCGTGAATGACTGCGCATCCATGACACTCAGCATTTGATGCGGGGTGATGATAATCACACTCGAAACCCAATCTAGAAAACCTGCAACTACTTATACTGCCATCCGTTGTGGCGTCCATAGGACCTTTGAGGCAGGGGAGAGCAACAATCCGGTCAAGAAGCTGCCGAGGATTCCTAAAGCGAGGGCTAGCTTAACTCCAATCCCCTCTTTCGGGTCGCAAAGCGACCTCTGAAGAGGCTCGCTGCGCTCGCCTCTGATTCGAGGGGCTGTATTAAGCTAGGGGCGAGGAGTTGGGCGGTGTGAATATTGATGGCCACAAAGCTCTGAGGTGCTGGCCGGGCGAGATAGCAGCCCAACAGGCCGGAGATGGGGACGGTCAAAAGGGAGGGGAGAAGCCCCTCGGGGTCGAAACCGGGAGCCGGTTGGTGCAGATGAGCGGCGCCAAAAACGAGCCGGTCGAGCCACGCTTGCGAGCTCGCATGCAGCGGTGTCAGGGGACGGAGACCCGCGAGCAGGTACCATGAGAGGCCCAGAATTGCCGGCAGAATGGGCGGCTTCAGTCCCATGTAGGCCTCCAAGCCGCACACCATCGTCGTCATCCCGATCCTTCCCAGCACTGACGGGATCCTGTACGTCTCGAAGTCGAATATTCCGTCCGCATGCGAGCCCGTCAGTCGTGGAATTAAATTGTTGTACGCTATTCCTAACAGATTTAACTTGATCGCCCGCTTCATCGTCTTGTACCAAGGACTGTCGTCGTTTCCGCTGCGCTTCGATCGAGCCGAGGCCAACCCCGATGTAAAGATAAAACACGGGAAAAGGGTCTAGAAAATCTCGAGGTAAGAAACGTCGACCAATAATGACGATCATCAATCAGTTGGACCATCATATTTTCCACTATGGAGAAACCCACTTGGATTCCTTTTTTATTTTTTTCATCAATCCACGATGAAAATTTTTCTTTTTCTTGTTGAAACAAAGAAAGAGAGGGGAAAGTTATAGAAGACTAACATCAGCGAAGGTGATAGGCTGGTCGAAGGAAGTGGGATGGGATAGCCAGAGGGGCCGGACGGGTCCAGCGGTGTTGACGAGCACCATGGCGAACGAAGGCATCCCGCGAACCACATCGATCGAGCGGTCTCTTGCATCAGTCTTCTGTTTGCTCCCCTTCACGGTGGTCTTCTCCGCCATCCTCGAAGCTGCAACGTTGGCAAGTTCTGCGAGTCTTGGTTCAAGAAACTTGCCGCTGCTGATCACCATGTCACTGCCTCAGGGTACAGAAGCCCAGGGCGGGAGCCAGGCCTAAAAATCAAGTTTTTTGGTCTTTGCATGCAATCATCCTTAACGGTGTAGCCAGGTCGGTAACCTCCTAGCTTAACACAATCCCCTCCAATTCGGAAGGGATGGCCACTGCAGCCCCGCGCAGCTTGTGTTAAGCTAGGGTAACATCCCAGCCTTACTCTACAAAAACCCCGACTCGGCCCTTGGGTTGGGACTTACGACCCGATAACGACCGACGCACCAACAGGGGCTCTTGCTTCTATTTCTTTATCTTGCTCAATTGTACCGGCCAGAAGCTGTTTCCATACCCCTTGAAACGTTTGACTTAACATTAACGCCAACATTATTAGCCACATGTTCCTTTTCATATCACTCTTTCTCACTCATGCACGTATCCGAGCCTAACAAAACCTCTCTGCGAACGAAGGTAGGGGAGCGCTGTACATTTTCATCCAACGCTCAACCCAACGAACTCATCTCTCATTCAGCGTGCTACCTATATACTCCAGAGGTCAATCCGGTTTGTGCTTCTGACGTAATCCATTGTGCTCAGCCGTAAGTAGGTATTCATCTTACAGGCAGACATGGTTCCAGAAATTCAGCTCTTGATTGTTTGAGCGTTAGAGAATTTTATTTTTCTCTGCCAAAACTGTCAAGCTTACATCTCCCATTTTTTTCTGCTTCATTTTTACCACATAGATAAATACTAGTCGCATTTCAAAATGAAGATCACCGCGGCACCATTCATTGCAATCTTTGCCAGCTTTCTTGTTTTTCAAGCCGCAGGGATGGAACAGAACATCCAAATTATCGCATTCCCAGAGAGAAGCTTCATTTTCACTCCAGAAAACTGGTTTGGTCCGATAACCCTTCCCCATGAAAACCCTGAAAATCGTGGGCCACACACCGTGATTCATCCAAAATCGGACAACCTCAAATTAAGCTTAGAATACAATGATGAGACAGGAGAACTGCTCGTCGTGAATATCGGACAAGGAAGTATGAAATACACAGTCTTTGATCACGAAAGCGAAAACTGGACCGGAGTAATCTCAATTCTAATAGCAGGGGAACACTACTTAAAAACGGGAAAGGCTAGCTTCTATCTCTCAAGGTTCTAAATCATGAGCAACACAATACTTATGGCATTCAAAATTCAGACATAAAATCATGCATAATGGCATAGTTTCATTTTTTGGCAGGGGATTTTCAACAAGGTTTTTATTGAGATAACTCAATATTAGCATACTCTGCAACCGGTTGTTAGTGATAAATAGAGTTGAAACCCTAATGTAAACCTAATCTTATGTCAGCTAAATAGTCCACGTTGTACCAGTCCTATTTCCTTTTTCTCATTAAGGTTTTCTTCTCCTCAACTCTCAATCGCCAGGTGTGCTTGTCAAATGGATTCGTCCTCTCTTTCTTGTGTGGTGTTTCTCACGCTTTTGGTTTCTCAAAAAGGTGTGCTTGTCAAACGGACTCGTCCTCTCTTTCTCGTGTGTGTTTCTCACGCTTTTGGTTTCTCAAAAAGAAACAAGCTGCACCTATAGTTTCTATAGGCTATGAGCCCAGAATCCTAATTCTGTGGACGCGCTATTCTTACACACCCACGAACGTTGTATCTTCATCATGTTGGACTCCAAAACTCAACTACCCGATTTATCCAAAACCTCTTTCACGACATGGAAGCAAAAGATACTAGGACATTGTCAACAACTTGGACTCAAGAAATATCTAAGTCCTGGAGTCGTTGTTCCAACTGACGCAGAAAAACTCGAAGTTTACAAGACCAATTGATCCAAGGCGGCAGGTATCCTTCTCTCATTCATGGGGACAGTTAACTACAACAGATTTGTCACCGAAAAGAACAAAGAGAACCCTGTCAAGCTATGGAAACTTCTGACTGACCACTACAAGGCAAAGACTTCTGGCAACCACACCAAAGTCTATAATGACTTTATCACCTTCCAGTTCAAAGGCACCGACCTGGGCGCTTACTTGGAGACAGTAGACAAACACCTGAAGATAATGTCGTCCGTTGGCATGAAATTTCATGGAGCCAACTGCGACGTTAAAGAATCCTTAATGCAGAGAACATAGTTCTCAAACTTCCGGAAAAATACTTCTCCACCAAGGAGTTTATTTATTCCAAAAGGCCCTTGACAATTGAGCTGGTCAAGGAGACGTTAAACAACAAACGCCGCAACGTTTTGCTCAACTCGGTTACTGTAAAAACCGAAGACACTGCCATGGCCGCTACCAAGAACAAAAAGCGCCGTGAGTATTGCTCTGGAGGAAAGCACAACCCAAAAGCAAGTCACCCAGAGAAAGACTGTTGGAAACTAGTCAAGAAAACAGCAAATGCCGCTCAAGAAAACAATTTGGACGATGCAGGATCAAGACCCAGCAGCGCCGGATTCAGTTGTGTCATCAAAGCACTGACAGCTACTCGAGATGCTGGTCTGTCATACCTTGACAGCGGCGCTTCACACCACATGTTCGCTGACAAGAAGGTGTTTCTTGATTACCGATCTTGGAGCACCACAGTTGAAATTGCAGACGGCAATACTCTGGCGGTAGAAGGGGATGGATTTGTTAACGTCGTTGCCAAATATGGTTTGACCATTAAACTCAAAGCTATTCACGTCCCTCAAATTAGCACAACTTTGATCAGTCTAGGACGCTTGCTCAAACACGGTTGCGAAATCAAGCACACAGGCAAATCATCCTTTAATATCATTCACGGTGATGTGGTTTTCTTCAAGGCATCAATCATCTCCGGCACTTGTATGGTTTGCATCCGCACAACCCGTCAAGGTCAGTCAATTGTTTTGTCTCAAGCCAAGGCATTCTCAGCAACTGACGTCGACCTACTTCATAGGTGCGTTGGGCACTGTGGAAACGAGGCACTGAAAAGGATCTATGGTATAAAATTGCCAAAAGTCAAATGTGATGCGTGCTCCGTCTTGAAATCACACCGACTTGTCTTTCCTTCCAGCTTGCCTGATGCAGAGCATCCCCTTGACTTGATACACATGGATCTCAGCGGAAAAATTTCCCCCTCATCATTTTCTGGCTGTCAATACTATTTCAAAATAACTGATTGGTACACTAGATATCGCCATGTTTTCATTCTATCATCTAAATCTCAAACCTTTGAAAAATTTGTGGAATATTATCAACAAGTTACAACATTTCACGTCCATCCTGTCAAGAATATAATCTTCGACGGAGGGGGCGAGTTCAATTCTGCCAAGTTTACTGCCTTTCTGAAGGCAAAAGGGATTACCATCCATGTTACCGCTCCTTATAATCCTACGCAGTAGCTGAGCAAGGCAATTGGACAACAAGTGAAAAGCCTAGGGCGCTATTGAAGCAAGCCAGGTTACCCTCGGAATATTGGGCTGAAGCAGTGTGTACAGCAGTATTTCTTGAAAACGTCACCCCCATGCGCAAGCTTTCTTGGGAAAATCCTTATTCTCGATGGTTTTGAAAATCATTTGACTACTCCAGGCTCAGGCCCTTTGGGTGCAAGGCATACATCAATATCACCAAAAAACTCCGCCAAGGCAAATTCAGCAATACGTCAAAGCGCGGGGTGCTGGTAGGTTATCAGCTGGGGATACACAACTGGCGCATCCTAACGGAGGGAGGAAAGGTTGAGCACTGCCATGATGTCACTTTTGAAGAGGCAGAGTTCCTAGGAGTCTCCCTTTTCTCCCCAGCTGATGAACCTGGAGATTTGATGATTCCATCAACCTTCGACAAATGGGAGGATCCATCCATTTATTTCGCTGTCAACCCTCCATCACTGCCAACCAATCTGGCTATTGTATCTGAAGACGAGTTGGACAAATCTGATTACTTTGATCTTTAAGAATTGATTGATATTCAAAATCCCCATCAGCCTGAAAATACGGAGCCATCAACATCTCAAACCCCTATTCCATCCAATCCAAAGCCAGGTTGGGACATAGTACTGGCTCCGGACAAGGCGCCTAAGGATATCTCATCAAAAGTTGACCCAGCTAACATTCTTAGCACAAAGCGCCGGGCGAATGTTGCAATTCTGGCGGAAGAAACTGGTCTGGGGGACAAAAATCTTGGTATTCCTGCCGGTCCCATTGCATTCGTTGCAACGGCCGTTCCTCAAACGTACAATCAGGCGATGGCATCTGGTGAAAGGAAGGAATGGAGGGCAGCAATTGATCTCGAGCTCAGGGCAATGGCCAATATTTCAGTATGGGACATAGTCCGAATTCCAGTTGACCATTGCTTATTGGGTACTATCTGGATATTTTGAAAAAAGACCAATGCATATGGCTTTATCTCAAAATTCAAGGCTCGATTGTGTGCTCAGGGATCACGACAAATTCAAGTTCAAGATGTGAATGAAACTTATGGGCCAACAGGTTGCTTTGCTGCTCTTTGCACGGCTTTGCTGGTTGGTCTGTCTTGCGGGTACGACATCCACCAAATGGACGCCAAAAACACGTTCTTAAACGGCGTTCTTGACAAAGAAATTTATCTCCGTGCTCCAGCTGGCATGGAAGTGCCAGCTGGACATAGTCTCAAGCTGAAGAAAGCAATTTACGGTCTTTGACAGGCCCCCAGAGTGTGGTACGCTGCTCTGTTGAAGTTCTTCAAGAAAATTGATTTCTCTCCCTCTCCCGCCGATCCCTGTTTATTTGTCAGTCAAGTCAAGGGCTGGGAATGTTTCGTTCACGTATACATGGATGACATGGTAATCATCAGCCATGATGTGGAACAGTTCAAGAAACTCATTTATGAAGAATTCCGCATGGAGGATCTAGGCAAACTTAATCATCTTCTCGGGGTCAAGGTTACAAAAGTGAACGACAAGGCTCTTTTCCTCTTGCAAGAAGTCTACACCACCAAAATTCTATCAGATCACAAAATGTTGGATTCCCATCCTGTATCAACACCGATGTTGCCGAATACTCAACTTGTCAAAGCCACGCCCAAAGAGCAAAGTGAATTCGAGAAAGTGGGGGCCAACTACTGTCGCAAAGTTGGAATGCTGATGTATTTGGGTGTTTGCACTTGCCCGGAAATCTCTTTTGCTCTGTCTCGACTGTCACAACATCTTGAATCTCCGGGCATCATGCACTAGAAGGCTGTTATTCACCTGATGCGCTACCTGGCTGGCACAAAGCATTACAGAATAATGCTTGACGGCGGCACAAATTCGGATTCAGTCAATGTTTTCTCTGACACCGACTGGGCAAATGATCCCAATACTTGTCGTTCTTATTCTGGCTTCGTGGCAACTCTGGGGAACTCTCTAATTTCCTGGAAGTCCAAGAAGCAGCCAACCATCGCCGAGTACATAGCAATGTTCAAAGGCGGTCAAGAGGCCAAATGGATCAAGGCTCTTCTCGACTCGCTCAATGTTTCCTTATCTGATCAAATCACCCTTTCCGCCAACAACCAATCCACCATCGCTCTCTCCAACAATCCAATGTATCAACAACGCACTAGGCATATCGCAGTGAAATACCATTGGATCCGCGAGCTACTTGAAAGTGATGTTGCCAAAACTCAATATGTTTCTACAAACAATCAACTCGCCGATCTTTGCACCAAAGCTCTTGGAAAGAAAACGCATGAAGAAGCCATCAAGCAACTCAACATCAACAGGTCTTGAGCAAGGGAGGGTATTGAGATGACTCAATATTAGCATACTCTGCAACCGGTTGTTAGTGATAAATAGAGTTGAAACCCTAATGTAAACCTAATCTCATGTTAGCTAAATAGTCCACGTTGTACCGGTCCTATTTCCTTTTTCTCATTAAGGTTTTCTTCTCCTCAACTCTCAACCCTCAGGTGTGCTCGTCAAACAGACTCGTCCTCTCTTTCTTGTGTGGTGTTTCTCAAGCTTTTGGTTTCTCAAAAAGGTTTCTGTCTTTCTCTTCTTTCTTTCTGTTTTTTTTCTCCTTGTTTCTCTCATCTCAGAAATTCATTAAGGTTTTCTTCTCCTCAACTCTCAACCCTCAGGTGTGCTTGTCAAACGGACTCGTCCTCTCTTTCTTGTGTGGTGTTTCTCACGCTTTTGGTTTCTCAAAAAGGTGTGCTTGTCTAACGGACTCGTCCTCTCTTTCTCATGTGGTGTTTCTCACGCTTTTGGTTTCTCAAAAAGAAACAAGCTGCGCCTATAGTTTCTATAGTTTTATGTATTGTGACAGTTCCCTGCCAGAAAATTTTGTGTGAAAGGGCTTGATGATTTGAAGTCCAAATTTTGAATACCATAACTAGTGACCCCAAAGGAAAAATTGTTGAAACCTATGGGCTAGGTTTTTGAGTAACCCTCCAAGAATCCCACAATTGAGGAGAGATACCGGGGACTGGCAGGGGAAGATTTATGGTTGAAGCTTGTAGTTCTCTATTTTCAATCATTAGCTCATAAGCTACATTACTTCAACACAACATTCTGTCTCATTAGGTTATGAGCACCTTCTAAGGCTCTGTTTGGCCACCCCAATGGTGCATTAGGTTTGAGTTGCTTTTTTGATATTGCAAATATGGTTTGAAAACCTTTTTTTCAACATTACACTGACCCATGGGAGAATTTTTTGGCTATCATGGTGCATATTTTTGTTGGGACCAAAATATGTAATGGGCAAGCTAGGTGGAGAGGAAATTAACCACCAAATGCTGTGAGTGAAAAAAGCAGTCAATGATGACTGGCAAGAGACGCAAAGCACACCTGAGGACACCAAGAGGAAGATGAGGTGGTTGTGCGTTTGATTGATTGAGAAGAATGAGAATAGAAACATAGATGAGAAACAGAATTAAATACAACAGGGATGGATGTTGGATTACATAATGGGACCATCTAAGTTTGTCACTCTCATAAATAGAGTTCAAACCCTAACCACGTTTCTGAGTCATGGTTCCGTTGGTGATAGGTTAAGTTAAGCTCAATAATATGCACCTTGGCTGGTAACTTTAAAAAATCATAATCATGTGTAATTTTGGTTAAAACACTTGGGGATTGGCCAAAAATCAACTGTTGGAATGACAATATCCGGTCCTATCCGGTGCCCCTACCATAATATGTGAGAATGTTTGGGGTGTTGTGTCAACCACAGAGGTAATATCAACATACCTGACATTCCCCAACACCAGGGGACAATTCATAGCACTTCACTGTCGAGTGTCATCGCATAACTTCATTCAGTTTTTGGTTGGAACCATGGTGTGTGTTGGTTGAATGCAACCGGTGTATACACTGCCAAAATGAAGTTGAACCATTGTGAAACTAATTAACATAATGTGTATCAGCATGTACAACTCATGCGGAACTCATCAATATCTCTTTTGGAACTTTTCCCAATAATTTCCATTCATTGATAAAGAAAGAATTCTGAAAGCTATGAAGGGTCAGATAGGAAAATTTAATCCATCAAGCTGGGAAGTAGCTCCCTCAAGTCTGTTTTCACTTTTCTCTTTTATCAGACCATGAGAACAAATTGCTGTATGAATAAACTAGGAGAAATGAGTTTGGATTCACTTATCAATTTTGAAACAATTTTCAAATATTTGAAATGTATCCATCCTCCATCTCTGGTTTCTTCTCATAAACTTATAATTGTCATTCAGAAATGATGTAATGAATTTCTGAGACAGATGTCAAGGAAATTGTGAGCAGGATGTGAGAAGAGAGAAAGATTGGGGACTATGAGGATGGTTAATGGCTCACAGGATGCGGCTCAAGATAGGGATGGAAAGAGAATGTGGGAGAACTAATGGTTTTATTTCTTGTGCTAGGCTATGTTTTTATATACTAGATACAAGAGAACAAATTGTGGTTATGAGAATAAAGAAGTTAAATGAATACACATAACAACAGCAGGTCGTTAATCCTCATTGCTAAGGTTAGAGTCAGATAATAGGCTGATAAAAGGCAGGAAGAAATTTTAGAGAAATGAGTTGATGAATGTTACAACTACTCTGTGTGCGTTGACTACTCAAGTGTGTAAACCATACAAAAAAAAATTCTACTTGATGAATACCAATCAGTTCAGCACAAGAAGACTCAAGAAAAAACAAAAGAAGAAATGAGATCAAAGCAGGGATGAGTTGAAGTCTCAACACCCCTCCTCAACTCAGAGCTGGAGAATTAATATTTTGTGAAGAAGTTGTTGAAGTTGTTGAAGGATTGTTGTTTGAAGACAGTGATGTTTTTTGAGAAATCAATTAGAGGTGTGTGAATGGAAGAATTGGTGAAAAGGCGGCGAGTTGTTTTGTTGATTGGCTGAGGTTAATGTGTTGAAGGAGTAAGGGAGGGCGGACAAGTTTTTGTTGAAGTCGGGTGATGTGGATTTAGAGGGCAGAAGATCTACAAGTTGCTTGATTGATTGGCCGAGATTGTGTTGAGGAAATGGAGAAGTGCGGCTGATATCTTGCAGAGGAGGTAAAGAAGCGAGAGAGAGATGTTGACAAAAATGTGAGGAGCAAGAGAGCACAGCATCCGGTCTACATTGTGTAGAAATTATTGTATCGGATGCTGTCGGCATTCATCTGGGTACCGTCAAGGAAGGTACACCAGTTCTTGGTACCTTGAAGCTAATCATTCATCAATTGCAGTAAGATGCACCGATTTGGTGTGAGGTGCTTTCTCAGGGTGCTTCACCCAGCAACTGTGACCCCAACAGCACAGTTTCTTGCAATGAGGGCAACATGGCCCGGTATTTGACAAAGACTCAGTGGTATGCATGGTCGCCGGATATGGGTGTTGTGCTTGGGATCAAGGATAATCTAATCGACTTCATCCTTGATAAACAGTTCAATGGTGGATTAAGCTTAATTTTGTAGGGAAACCCTTGTTGGCACCCAGCGCCTCCCACAATTATTCAGGTGGGTATGCTAATGTGCGGCCGTACATTAGCGTTCCCCACCTGCCAGCTAATATGTAGATCAGCGAGTGTTTTTTTTTTTTTTAAAAAAAAAAATATAATGTGAAATGTGGAGTGAAATGCCTCCATTAATTTGAACAGGCATGTACAACATTGCCACCCAAGATCGGACAAAGCTCAAATTCAGTCCTAATGCCAAAATTTTTCAAAATTGGTGCAAGTGGGGCAAATTGGCTGAATATCTTTGGCAGCAGGTGCACTAAAGCTAGGGATTGATAGCAGAAGCAGCATTTCATTGTGATCAGCAAACTCCCCAAGGAATTCCTGAGGATGATCAGCCAGAAGACACTCCCATTGGAGCAAGCAGGACATCCTGTATGCCATCCCACCCAGTGACAGGCTTTTAATGCCTTCTGCCACATCACCCTGTCGTACAGGGATGCCCATAGAGACACCCAAAACCCTGTACAACAGCCAGCTGCCTCCAAGGTAATCGGTTGTCTGTGGTCCAGGCCTCGAGTCTGAAAACTGGCCTGAAAGCTAATTAACAACTTGTCCAATGAGCTGAGGAATCCCTACACTGAGCCCACTGGGATAAAGATCTTTTCCAGCTTGGATTTCTCCAAAATCCCAGACACTGTACATTCCCAGCCATGTTGCACGCACTCCTCCTTATCCAAACAAGTTGTTGTCTCTCAACGGGACCAAAATAAATAAATGATACCCATCACTCTTCCCTCCACTGACCTCTTGGAGATATGTGAGGCTAAAACTTTTTACAATTGCTTCTGAAAAAAGTACCCCTGACATCTTATTGAATCAAAAATCAGACACTCTCAGATCAAGTGCTTGGCAGAGACAGTATAGATGGCTACCCATTAGTTGAGAATTTCAGAGATAAATCATTGGTTCCAGTAAGTAAATCAAGCCTTCACCCCCCTGAGGAAAGAAGAATGGAAGATTTTACAAAAAAATCTTCAGGATTTCAATTGCTTCAAGTATTTTCCTGGAACTTATAACGTCCAATGAGTTAATGGCTTGGCTGTGACCTTTGACACTCTGTAAATTATTTTTGACAGGACCAGAAAGGTATTGGAGCATCAAACAATATGTAGTGCAAGATTTATCAAGTCCCTTAGTATGATAGTTGGTACTTGGTTTGTGTCCATTCAAACAAAAGGGCAAATCTGTGTCAATGAACAAGCTTGATGAGATACAAGAAAATTTAAGCTTTAATATCATTAATTAAAAGAGGTTATTTTATAATGTGGTGGTAGAAAAATTACCAACTTTTTGAACTTGGTTACTTGTGGAAACATGATTCTACCAATTGCGGCAATTTCCAAGTACATTTTTTTCCATTAAAGTGGCTATCAAGGCAGCTTGGAAATTGCCACCATGATGGAGAATATCATTTATGATGTAGAATACCATTTTAAAAGTCTGAAAGAGCTAAAAAGTTTCAAGTGAACTTATTCAATTGTATCCTGATTGTTGGTGAGCTGCTTTTTAAAAATACACTAAGCCTTTTCATAAATTTGAATACTAATAAATTCAACAAACTCTAGCCCAAAAAATTAATATTATTTCATAAGAAAAAAACTAATCGGCCAGATCAAATAAAAAAGTTTCCATTGGATTAAATTCTTTTTATAGTTCTTACAGACACTCTTTTTTTGGCTCTAATTTAGCTTGATACCACCAAAAGATTCCTTACTTTCTAATTTCAAAGTGTTCATATGGCCTAAAAATTATAAAATATTTTTTGAACTCCATTCATTAGTTTATTCATCAAAATCATGTATGGAGATTTAGTTATGAATTTATTGTGGTAAACTTCCTATTCTAATTCAGGTGGGTTAAGCTGATGGCGTTCGGGTTTAGTTGAAGTTGATATGCACATGCTATACCCATTAGTTGGGCATACATCAGCATGTGTTCATGTTATGTTAATTTAAGCATTGTGAATACTTCCTGCAATGTTCCTAGAAAAACATGATTTATGGCACTCAACATCAAGTGCCATGAATTGTCCCCTGATGCAAGTAGTTACAATTGAATAATTACATAATTCATATTGTTAAATTATGTATTAAGTTGTTAAAATATTAATATTAAACATTATGTTACTTGTACTATATCTTATCAGAATAAACACAGTGCAATTAATATAATACAAGTACCACAATAAGTGAATTACATGACAATAAAATTACTTAAACCTTACTCAACCTCAACACCTTGATTATAAATTATTATGATAGGTTTTGCCTAGTTTTGTCTGACCTCAAAAGGTTTTGTTTAGTTTTGCCAGGTTTTGTTCTGTCTACGCACATTTTGTCCTTTTATTTTATATTTTATTTTACCTTTATTCTATCATTATATTTAACCGTAAAATATAACATAAAATAACTTAACTTACAAAATATGCGTCTCAAATATGCTTATAAATATTATAATTGATAACAATTAATTATTTAAAGCATAAGCTCATCATTTTATCTGTATCTCATAATGAGGCGTCAATAGGAAGGAGTTAACAATTTGTTATCAATATTATTCCCATCAAATGATGAGCATTAATTGGAAGTTAATTAACATCATTAATTTGAGCGCCAACAAGAAGGAGATAATAAGTTGTTATCAACTTTATTCAAATCAAATGATGTGTACTAATTAAAATTTAATTACCATCATTAAATTTGAGCTCTGCCTGGAAGGAGATAAAAATTGTTTTATCAACTTTAACAGCATCATTGATGGGTACTTTAATTTAAAGTAAATTACCATCATTGATCTGTTAATATTAACCTTGTAACAATCCAAGGGATTAACATTTGCTGATCTTGATTCCAGTGCGCCTCAAAGGTCCCTTAATGAAGCTATTGGGCGCTTCTGAGTGTCTTGTTAGAATATTTAAGCACCAGCTTCCTCTGGTAATTTCCCCCAAGCCTACCAGTCACCCAGAAAGCGCATTCAGCCACCAGATATTATTATAACTCTCCACCAGACAGTTCATAAATTATCCCAGCAGCCTTAACTAGTGTTCTTGCCACTGGATCATGCATCCACCATCATCCACACCCACTTATTGTCTGCTCTGAATACACCTGTAGTGACTTATATAAGTCTTGAAGCGCATCTGAACTACTACCACCAGTTTTTAGTTGCACTCCAACACCTATAAAGGCCCAACCACGTAAGTACTAGTTACTTACAACCTCAAGAATATTCCCTGAATTTCTCAGCAGGAAGAATCCACATATACTTACAGGATTTCCCTCCCTGAAAAGGTTGAGAAGAAGCTTTGCAAGATTTAAATACTTGAAGCTAATTATCTTTAATAATTATTATTTATAGGAATTAACCCCTACCATCACCAAACTACCACAAATCAATCACTCATAGCACAACCAGTGCTCTTAAAACACTTGGTTAGTAGCATAGAGGCTGACATGTTCTCTCCTTCTTATTTAGATAGAATGGATGAGGGATTGAATTGCAAGCTTAATGATAGTGATAGAAATAGTATCAATAATATTAATAACAAATGTAGAGCCATTGATCAAAGTAAGATTTATAAATTAATGATATTTTATTTGACCAATACTATTATTTGCAATAGACAACATTCTTCTGATGGGAAGATCTTCCAATATGATAATTGGTAAGGATTTGGGTTGTTTTTTGAGCACATTGGAGTCATTGTACTTGAAATTTGATACAGGGAACAAGTAGCTTTGGCTTATTCAAATCCTTTGTTATCTGATATACAGAAATCAAGCCAAATCTGAAAATGGTTCACAACAAAGGAACAAATATGTCTGCTTGTCAGAGAATGAAACTGTGTTGTTCCGCCAATATATCTGAAACTTCAGTCCAAAGGGGATTTTTGAACCAAAGTCTCTTCTGGGTTCAATCAACAATTGGTTATCTTCAAGCAAAGTCATTGGAAAGTTCCAATGGAGAGATTTTGATGGCAGGTGATTGATTAACATCAAAGCATATTGTGCCACTTCATCCCGGAAATTTATTGGAACTTATGACTGACCTAAAAGAAAGCAAATCTTTGATATTAAAGTCTGATTGAACCTTTCAGAAACTCCATTTGTTTGTGGATTATTGGCAGGCCGTTGCTCAATCAATATTCCAAGTATTTCAAGCTTTGATCATAGATAGTCTGATGTATATTCCCCTCTTTGATTGGAGTGAATGTAAGCAGGGACTTGGCCAGTCTTTTATTTGATTTCTTGAATTTAATTGAGTAATTGATAAGCCATTTGAGACTTGTGACGGAGGAATTAAATCTGATTGTATCTCAAAAAATCAAAAAAATCATCCACAATCACCAAGACATATTTGTAGCCAGACTTGGTTTGTGGAGACAGCTGCAGAATGTTGGTATGCTGTTTTTCAAACAGTTGAGACACTGAGGGTAACAGATTGTTATGTGGCCTTCTTTTCAGTTTTCATTGTTTACACACTTCACACTCCTTTGACAGACTTGGATTACAATTGGATATGATTTTGTTTATCTGAATAAAAAAACTTTAGGTAAGGGTCCGATGGATTACCCAGCAGAAAATGCCAATCAATATCTTCCTCACTGAGATGGATTAATTTTTTCCAATTTTCTGCTTCCTGGATAGACACTGGTAAATGAGTCATTATTCTGACAAAAACATCAAATAATCTTATCTCCTTTGCAAATCTGAATGGAACTGTTCAGGGGTATGATTCTGAGTCCATTATATTCCAATTGAAACTCTGATATGAGATTATTCAAGGCCTGAGGAGCATATAAAACTGGGTGAATTTTGCATTCATTCAGGGTAAGGCTGCCACTGTGAGTCATCATAATAGATCCATAAGAGCTGGGGAATCTATTTTTTCTGGTTTGATATAATTGATCAGATTGATATTGTTGAGGATAAAATACTCAGAATTTTTTTTGTAGATCAGTTTTTCTGAAGGATAGTCCAGGTCTTCAGTTTATAAAAGTGGGTTCATCTTGCTTAGGTATTCTGTAGGTTCTATCAGAAGGTGCCTCTTACTACCATGTTAGAATCCAAAATGTAGTTGTTTCTGGTGAGGTATAACTGAGACACATGCTAGAGTGTTGCCTTTAATCAACTAGGCTACAGACGCTTTTTTTGCAGGCTGAAGTTAACATTACTGTACGTTTACCAAAGGTATGCTTGTGAACTTCTGGGATCAAGTCTTTGATGTGTGTTTGCACTGCTTGTCATTTTACCAGGTCCCACTGGCAGGAAAACTCAATCAACTGCTAGCAGTTGACATGCAGTTGCTCAAGCCATGCTATGGTTGAAGCTTGAGCCATGCTATGCTTGAATCTTAATATTGTCTGTCTTTTTATTGGGTGTACCATGGGTTTTATGCATTTAAAAAATCATGGCACATCTTTGTGCACAGCACAAGGGATTTATGGTAAATGGACTCAGTCAATGAGATCCATCAACCTCCCTACCCCTCTCTCAACGGGTCTCAACCTCTCCATCTCCTCTCAACAGGTCTATCAGCCCGTTGTGTTGCATGCTATGTACACAGCAGGACCGGTTCCGGTTGTTCTGGTGCATCACATTGTCGCAAGGGAAAAAACCACTCCAAGTGACCGGTTGGAATGGCAAATCCATCTAGCCGGGTGACAAAATACAAGTTCCAGTAGAGCTTTGTCAAGCTCAAGTACACACATTTCCATACACCAAATTCCTGTTTGAGAGAATGCCTAGCCTTTCAAAATTCACCCAAAACAGGCACTCCGGTCTAAATTATGGAAGATTCTAATTGAGACCATATTCAGCAGCTCTGACAAACTGTGTTAACTGGACTACTGTCAGCCACAGAGACAATATCAACATACCTGATATTATCCAAGTAGCCACAAACCTTATTGATCACTAGAAGGATTGAAGTTGTTACCATATTTGTTATAATAACATTATAATTAAATAATATATTTATTATTAATATTAGTACTAGTACAATATAATTACATGAAAGTACTATAATATTATTGTTAGAAGCCCACAAGCATGGATAATAACCTTATCCAAGCCTTCATTAATTATTAAATTACTTAGCCATAACATATTAATAGATAATCAATTGATAAGGCGCTTAAATCATGAATAATCATTATTACATATGCCTGTACTAATCATTATTGCACTTATTACATATAAATACAAGTGTCAGCAGGCTCAGAAGGCGTCAATAATGATTTTAATATCACCTAGTAATGCTTGTAATAATTATTAGAATGCCTGTATAC
>SMGU01006201.1:0-17783 GCA_004348175.1 Puccinia novopanici
AACCCCCCCCCCCCCCCAGATATCCCTGGGCACCCTGGAAACCCCTTTTGGCAGGCCCCAGAAGATCATTTTACACTCCAAATACCCCCAGCCTCACATCTGGTCTTAATATTTAGAGGTCACCCAAAAAAAAACCCTGCTTTCGGGCACCTCAGGAATATTCCAAAACTCTATTATGTCCATTTCAGTACCTATTTGTTAATATTAACTTGAGCAGTGTATCCTCTGGCTCAGCTCAGGCCAAAATTAATGCCTCTTAATCATTCTTCCTGTTCCTTTTTCCTGTTCTCTCATTTCAAATCTCAAAACTATAGCCCTCAGACCTTGTTCCCAGCTTGGTCAGCATCAAGAATAATGCTGTAAAACTCTCCTCATTGTTCCCTTGTTCCACTGTCTTTCTTGATTTCTAGTCCACCCAGCACCACTTACGAAATCTTGACAATTTTTATTGTGCTGTTTCCTTCCTATCAAATCCCCAATCAATCAACCAGATCTCTCAAACACCTTTTGTGGTTCTCCATCTCTGTTATCTTTTCCCTTCTTATTCAAATCTTTTCAAATCTCAGATACCTTCTTATTCAACTCTTTGTCAATCTCAGATTATAACTGTTTTTATCAAGTCCCACCTCCCTCATAGTTTCTTCTTCAGCCTTCAACTCACTCATCTGAAAATATAACATATCTTTTTCTTTGTCAAATCTCTCTTTTGCTGCTTCCCATTTTTAATTTTTCCCATTCTTGATCTTGTCTCCTGTTTTATTATTTTTTCCTTCAGGTTAGATGTCTTCTCTGTTTCACTGTATTTATTTCCTTCTTGCTTATCAGAAATCTACCTTCAGTTTGTTCATTCACAATATTCCTCTATGTTTTTGAACCAGAAAATACCCCAAAACCCTCAAAAAAAAATCAAAAACTTTATCTCAATCAAAAAACATCTATTGTGCATTTTTCGTTACCTTTGCAGCCCATATAGCTAGAAGGATATAGCTCTGGGCATTACAGAAGCCAATACTGCAGTTTTCCATTTGGATGAATATTCAATACTTACAGATTTGCTTGATTTGAGATCGCACTTGAGGTAATTAATAAAAAGACCAGATTGGGGCTGATGCCTCTTTAGCATGGGAAGCTCTGGGTTCCATTTGTGAATTTTACATATGTGCCAAATTGTACCAAGAGATCACATTTTCTCAGAGGATGGACAAGTTTTTTTGGGATGGGCCTGAGTGGAAGATTCAGAATTGAGTATCAATAATAAGTAAAGAAACATTTCAGAAAACTCACTTGTATTAAGGTTAGAAACTCTGAAAATAATATGTGTCCTGTGTGAATAAAACCTACGTCAAGTTTATTAACCACTGCACTAAGAATTCTTGGAGAAGAATGACTTTAGCTAGGTCCATCCATGCTACTGGTGTCTATGAATTACCCATTTGGAGGGTGAAAGCCTGTAATTGACAGGTGATAATTTAGTAGAGACCAACAGTTATGATAAATCCTTGAGAATCAGAACAACAATTTCACATAAGGTGTATCTTTCATAATCAGCTTTCAACATTCCAACATTTGCCTCCTACTCAAAATCAGATTTCTTCAGGAGGAATTTTATCTCAGTGTAGATTATGCACAATTTTTGTCTCTGATTCTTTGAATGTTCAAATTTGAACTGGATCCTGACTGAATTGTGCCTTTCCTGTGTGATTCAAGTCCATCATTGCTTGTTCAAGTTTCTGTTGCAGTCACTAGCCTGAAATTTTTGGTAGGGATGAAGTGAATTTGAGGTGTGTGAAATGCTGGTGAACCTTGCCTAAAAAAATTCACTGGCTCCTGTGATAAGATCAAGTCAATCAGCACAGTAAACACCCAATACCACATCAAATCATCCCAATTATATGTGGTAAGTTTTTTCAATTCTTTCAAAACAAATAAACTAATTATTTTAGATGAACTGTAAACCTAACTTAACCCAATATTCAATGTAAACAGCTTGGCAAGTTTTTCTTGTAGCACAATGCTTGCCTGATTTCCTGTAATCTTTAATTGAACTGCACACAAAGCTCCTTCCTGCTTTGGCTTCTTGCAGCTAAATCACCCAGCAACATTTAATGAGGGTACTGGTAGTTGTTGAGATTTGACTATTGAGAAAATATTGCCATTGTGAAACCAAATGCCATGAGCCATAGTTAGATTATCTCTAATGCTCCCGCTATTGCGCAACCTGGATTCATATTTGGCAGCCCACACGGGTTTTTGACCTCATAGCGGACCTGCTACACAAACCACCAAACACTCCAAGGGTGGATCAGAGCCGCCACAAGCTGCCACTCTTGGCAACTTTGGAATCCCAGAAAACAAGCTGCTAGTCACATCACTCTCACCAGAACAGCTCAACCCAGCACTTGCTTGTCATCCAGAAAGCAATTCTGACACAAATCAACCCCAAATGTGCAGCACTTAGCCTTTCTAACCAACAATAAAAAATGAATTTGATGTTGTGAAACCCAAAGCAAAGAAGAATTATACCAACTGGAGCATGGAAGAAGATAAGCAACTCAAGCCACTCCATGATTTTGATTGGGACCATTGGGGTTGTTGATAATTAGTGTCTGTTGTGAGCCTGTGCCTCTAGAGTGGCAACAGGGCACAAGATTGGTTGTAAAGTTTGTGTATTTCTGAGAAGAAAGAACAAAGAAGAACAGGGCTACAAATAAAAAATCTTTGAGGCTCTGATACTCAACTCAGAAGAGGAGGAGCAAGCTGGAGTGTGACAGCCTCCTCTGGATAGAATCAACAGAGGGTCTTGGTAAGAGTAAACCTTTTTGGGAGACCAAGTCCTGATTTTTTAGGCTGTGGAGCCAAGGATCTTTAAGAGGAAACCTATGTGGTTTGTTTGATTGAGAAACCCACAGAAAACCAGGAGATAAAACAAGTTAAGAGGGGAGAGAAAACAGGTAAGTAGTAGAGGAGTGGTTCAGAGAACCAATCCTGAGGACAGAAGAAAACAGAAAGAAAATCTAACTAGGCAAATGACTTACTGATAGGTTGTAGTGACACTGGTGAGTGGGAAAGCTTCCTAGGAGTGAGGGATTTGTTGGTCTTGGGTTGATCTGATGTGGTTCTGGTTGGTTCTGGCCTGAGGTTGAGAATTTTCACTGAGTTCTATTTTAGAACTGGGTGAGCTTCAAATTGAATATTATTCAATATGGTGAATCAAACTTAGAAATAACTACTCATCAACCTTGAAAATAACAGGCATGCAACATCATCATATCACACCTCAGATATTGTACATATGTAGAAAAATATGGAGAATCTTATGGTGAGGATTGTTTTTTATTCTAAAAACTCTATGAAAGAGAAAATTGAAGAATTATAATATTATATTTACAATTGAAGACTTTTGGACAGTCTTACTGTCTCTAAGGCTGACATCTGTGAAAAAATGAAGAAAATGAAAAAGAGTCTACCACTGGCATGTAGAATTACATCCAGGAGACCAGCCTGTGACCGAAAGATTTGGTTGAGACCAATCCACCCCCACTGTTATGGACAGTTATTTTTTGAGCAGATATGACACATGTGCAACAGGCTGGGACATGTGACCCAGGCCCGCCAAAGTCAAGCTGTTCCACCTAAGGCTGTACCCTGGAAAGCTTCACCCGGGGTGTAACCCCCGGATGAGGATGATTGGAAAATGATTTTTCTCACACAGGGACCCCCGGGTGTTTTTGCAGGGAGAGCCTGAGCAAGGAGGAGCTGTACCAGTACCACCTAAAAAGGCACAATTCATTGCTGGGTTGCCTTCCTGAGTATTCTCAGAGGCTTATAGATGATTGAAACCCTATTTACAACTCCTTTGTAATTCATACAAATGGAAAATGCAGATGGGGTTTTTTTGACGTTTATGGAATTCTTTATAGCTGTTATGAAAAAAGATATTGGAAGATGAATCAGAGTGAAAGAGTGTTGTGCCACTCTTTAAGACACAACAGCTCCTCTGTGAGTGAGGAGCACTGCCAAGATATGACTAGCCAACCTTTGGAGAAAAAGCATCTGAATGTGGTGCTTGTTTCCGGGATGGCAAGGAAGCAGCAAGCCATTTGTGATAAGGTGGGGAAAGTCTTTTGTCAATTTCTCCAGTATTAGAGTATTTCAGTTCCCTCAGGCTCAACATCCTCTTTCAAGTAGCACAACAATTCAGAATGAAATTTTTCTTGTGGATTTTCCACTGGATTGGCCTGATATAGTTTGGAATATAAGAAGCTGGTATTTTTCTGTTTTGATGATGTTGTTGTGGTTGTTGAGCTAGAAGGGGTATTTTTATCTTGGACTGTATTTTTCTCATCAAACGTCTTGGCAACAGATTGAAATATGTCAAGGAGATTATCAACCATAATATTGTAGGATTCAACAATGAATCCTTCATAATTCTTCCAAAAGCTTCTTTTGAATGTTGGGCCAAGAATCATGGAACAAAAGTAGATGGGCTTTTTGAGAGCATCATTGAGGTAACTTTCAATCTTATTCAAAATGAGAAAGGCTGGTTGGATGAGTATCAATTGATCACAAAGGCCTTGTTGAACATGTTAGAGATGCTTGATGAACACCATGTATATTGGGAGTGCTTTGTTGAGAGTTGGGTAATCTGATTGGCATAAGATTTTGGTCACTTCGTAGAGTGGGTCTAGTTGATTCATCAGGTTTGTTGCTTGAGACCATTCTGCTGCTGACAATAAATATTTACTTGCTTTGTTATCTTCACGGAAAAAGTGAGTGAAAGAATTTTGAAGGAGAATGGTGTGTCAGAAAATATGAAATGTTGAGTTCCAGTGAGTGGAAAAATCAATCTCAAGGCAGGAAAATTCAGCACCAGTTTTGGCAAGATTGGGTTGTGCAAATGCCACAGCCTTCTGAAAACATTCACAACATTATGGCAAGAATCAAACATAGGTTGAAAGGCCATGTACTTGCTTTAAGATTTTTTCAAATCAATTCCAGTTTTGTTGGGGGCAGAAGTTAGAGAGGATATTGACTTCTCTTCAAAAACTCTTGGGCAATCTTACCATTTGTTGAAGAATTTTCAGCCGTAATTGTGTAGTTTTTCGTCAAGCAATCATACTCCTCTAGCACATCATAAAAAAAAACAGGCAAAGTTTTTTCCTGTATGCTGACCTGGATTCATTTTTATATAGAATCATAGATTAGCATGCCAACCTATTACATCAAAGAAAAAAAAATGTACCTTGAAAATGGGGGATGGAAATTTTCAAATCAATCATTTCAAAATTTTGATCAATGAAGTGGGCAGTGATACCCATAAAAGACGTGAAATTTGGGGTCAAGGCATCTTGAGTGATGGAAATGAAATCCTATTTTGACAGGAATTGAGCTTTGACCTTCTCTTGCATCCAAACAAAAACTCAAGATAGGTGGTTGGATATGATTTGTTGGGAAATATGTGCTGTGAATAGGGTGGCTTGTTTGTTCACCAGATGGAGAAGATTCTTGAAAAACTTTCTTTTGACTACCAAAAAAGGAAGATCAGCATTTGCAATTACCAAAAAAGGAAGATCAGCATTTGCAATGAAGTGGATGATAGCTGTTTGCAGAGATTCACTGTTGAGTTGAACCTACAGATCAAAAAGGAATAATATACGAGGTTAGTCAGAGTCTAACAGAACAAATAGAAAAGAAAAATTAAAAAAAATACCTTTGGAGTCATTTGACTGTTCATGAGATACTTTTCTATGTTGGCCTGAGTCTCATCAATCTTTTTGTTCAATTTTGGGTTGACCAATTTGTGTCTTTTCAATAAATTCTTGTAAGACTTTTTTGTACTTCCAGACCAATCCTTCTTGAGGGAAGTGCCACACTTGAAATTTTTAATAATAACCTGGCAGACCGCATAAGTTCCATTGGGGGAGTATTGGAAATGATTCCAGACCCAACTTTGCTTCCATGAGGACTGGCTAGCTGTAGCACAGGTGCTGGTATCTTTGCTGGTGAACTTGCTGATATCCGCATCCAGATCTATCACTTCAATGGTGGGTTCTGAGGGCTGGGATTGATTTTCAGAGGGTGGTAAGGTGGTCAGGGAGGCTCTATTGGGGTGTTTGCGCTTCATTGTTGTAGTGTAGGCAGTCAGAATTGGGGCATAAACGTTGGGATAGGTATATATCCCCTCCTTGCAGCTTCTGATATACCCCCCGGGTAAACACCCGCCCCCGGGGTTTTTTCGGATGTGGGGACCGGGATGGGCCTCAGACCCCGTCCCGAACCCCGGTCCACAGCCTTAGTTCCACCCCCGGACCGTTAGAGATGCTCTTGGACTTATAAAAAAAGGATCAGCTCACCCTCTGCTTGGTGGCAAAATCCCTCCGCCGGAGGCCGAAGTTCCGAGATCACTACAAACACATACTATTTGCCGGTCGTAGATCCTGTCTTGAGTGGGTGAAGGCTCGGCCTCCAAGTGAGACCAAGTCCCATGCTAGAACCCAGCACGTAGCCGAGTGTAAAGTCGTAGTTTCAAGGGGCATAATCGAGGCGCTGGAACTTGCGCAAAAGCTGGCGATGTGTGTGCACTGTGGGTTCGAAGTTCCCCTACCCACTCCAGACGTTCTTTTCTTCGGTCACGTCCTCCGAATTTATACCCAATGTCGCCGAGAAGCAGCTTTCCCAGCAGTGTCTCATTGCCTTATAAGACGTGCCACCCCATCACCGCCTTTCCTCCAGGCTAACAGTGGAAAACTAGTCGGCAACAGTCGGCAACTGAAGACATTTTAAACACCAGTTGCCCACTCCAGCTGCTCCAGTGTCACTGACTCCCAATCGTGCCTGCTTTTAACTGTGACTCTGTATTCTCCCTACCACGTTTGAGCTCGTTGCATCCTCAACATCGCCAACTCCCGTTGCCAAAGCATTCATCCCCGTCTCTACGGCAACGCTTGACCAACTTATTCCAGGTGGACGTTGGTAGTTGCTTGTTGAGTCTGCCGAAGCCCCCCTCAGGCCCAAGGCAACCCAACCAGCAGTGCTTTGTAGGCGGTCACCTTATTCTTCAGCTTCATCCTTCCATCACGTGACTGATACATTCAAGTACGCCATGTATCCTCGTATTGGAACGTACTAGCTATGTGAAGCCACCGCTCCTTCTCGAACTATTGAATTACTTCCGGTTGCAAGCACCCACTCTCCTCCAGTAAAAACTCGAAGAAGCCGAGCGAGTCGTCTGAAGCGTATGGATTCCCGACCTGCGTCCAAGATTGTGCCTGCCACCTCCGTTTCCAGTTCCTCGTTAATTCCGCTGGCCCGTAATCGACGTAATAATTTCACAAGGATTTCCATCATCCAACCACTAATGTTCAATAAGTCTTTGAAAGCTCGGTCTCCGCACGGTGGACACGTCAAGTTTTCCGGACTTCGGGCCATCCCACCTCCAGGGCCAACGGTGTCTATACGGCCGGCGAGCCTGCTTTACCGGGCCCCTGCTGCGCTCCACGGAGCCGCATCGAATCTCTTGCGCCACATCTTGCACACGTCATCGCCGGCCCCGTCTCGAAGGGACATTCGTCCGCCGGCGGGCTCTCCCGTGAAGTACCTTTCCTTGCCGGCTAGGGCTGCGCCCGAATTCCACGGGCCTTTGTGTCAGAGTGACGCTATTTTACACGGGTTCTTACTTAACAACGGCGGGTATCTCGATGATAGCGACTCCGAGTCCGAGCCGGAAGACTCCCCAGATCGCCACACCACCGACTCTTCCATCCTGGAGCTCCGCAAAAACTCCCAACTTTCTCTCAAACAGGCCGCAAAACCGATCGAAGATTTACCGAAGTCGCGGTATCTCTGTTACAGGGCGTCTATCGAATCCTTGAGGACGGGTCTCCTTTAATTCAAATGCGTGACCTCAAGCCACACGTCTTTTGTTGGGTCACTACAAAGCGGACGGCCATATTAGGTTTATCAGTCCATCGTGTGATCTTCAGAATCATTTCAACCCATTGAATGTGTTGACCGTTGGGTGCCGGCACGTACTGAGTAGCTAATTGGGTTATTAAAACATAATTGTTAATATTCTCTCGTTCACATCTCGGTTTTAATTCTTATCTTCTACAATAGTCATGTTTCCTGGCCCATTCATTGCATGTCCTATTGGTCATGTTAGTCGTTTGATCGATTCAATATATTGGTAGATTTTTCGTTGCGATAAAAACATAAAAAATTCAAGTATTTATGTATATAGTCATAACTCTGAGTCTCGACCAATTGAAAGTATGAAACATTTTTTAGCATACATAGCCTTAAGCAAAATGGATACCGAGTCAAGCAAGACTCAAAGGGATGTCTGAAGTAAAAGGTGATTCCATTACCTTGGCTTTTCCCAGTGATATTGTTCTCAATGGAGGAGTAAAAGGTTGAACAATAGTTGATCAATCTTTCCGCATTGAGCTTGCACTCAGAAAGAAATCCAGCATACCATTGCTCACAGTTGTGAAATTTTACCCCAAGAAACCGCCATAAATCTGCGCAGGAGTCAGGACCCTACTGTATAGGAGAGAGGGCTATGAAATATATATTGCCTTGTGTGGAGATTTCTGAGCCAAAAATTTACAAGGAAGAAAGTTGCTATTAAGCTTGCAAGAAATTGTTTGGAAAGCAGCATGTGTAGATCAAAGCTACTATCCCTTCGACGGCTTTGCCCTCCGCACAGTTCTACACGCAGGCAGGTTCAACAAAAAAAAAAACTTCATGATTCTCCGCTCAAGAGTGTGTATCCATCAGCAGGGTATTGGTTGTTGAGGCATTCTGCCAAGCTGAATTGTTGCCAACTCTATCATTTTATGTACGCGAACCAGATTCTTCAATCATCATTAAGAACTGAATCAAGACTGGTGTCATATTAAAGGCTGATGATACTTAATATGACCTCTGCACTGCACCATTTCAACTTCCGATTCTTCAGGTTATGAAGCGGAACTCCCTTCCCTAAGTGGCCCCACTCCTTTCGCATCGCGCCAGCCATTGCGAGGCGACCCTGGCACTGGCTGCCCTCTGGGCCTCAACCGAGAGGCTTGCGTTAGGCTCGATTTTTGTCATTCAAGTTGGAAAATTGATTTCCAAGTCATGAACTAAGCGCGTATGTATTTGATTCACTTGTGTGTTGTAGCCAGTGCGAGCCTTTAGAGCTGCAAAGCCCGGCGCTACTTGAAGAATACCGCATCACATCAATGCTGGTGCAGCTTGTACAAATGCTGTAAGAGCCGCGTTTGTTCTCTGATGACGCCGTCGTGGTCCGGTTTGCAGCAAGGCGGCGAGCTAGAGCCGCAAGCGGCACCCGTGAATTCTTTTTGGGGCCAGTCCACCGAGTCTGTACAGGCCCTTTGATGCCTAAGACTAGACCAGGTAGCACGCGTTGGCTTTCTGAATCTGTTTTTCTAAGCGCTATCTCGGCAGCATACAAGCAGCCGAGACAATTAACCTTAGGCCTGTTCACCTCAGGCTAGCTATCATTTAGGAATGGATCCTAGGTAAATGATTTTGGCTGCTTAAATGAACCCCGAAAGATGACATCCGAATACTTGTTGGACCAGCGCCGAGAAGCCACGAGATCTTTAGCTCGAATCAACTCTCAATCGGACTCTCGGTGGCTGCCTTGGATCAGTGCAGAATCCAGAGAAGGGACTAGACCCATGCTGTATACCTGGACGGCTCAAGGATGCTGCCACGCTCGTGGTAGATTATAAAAACGACAACTTGGTGTCCTCCGTTTCTCCATCTCGCACTCCAGTCTTATCTCCAGCAGAAATTCCACATCACAAGTTTCCAAACATCACCGGTTTTACACATCTCTCATTCACTTAATTAGGAGCTCCCCGTAATCCACCAAACCTAACACTTAACTTATCTTTCACTTCAAACCCTTCGCCTTCTCTCGGATTTCTTACTGGACAAGTGGATTTTTATCATCTCAAAGGTGAACCGTTACATTGTGGAGTGAATTTATGATTGCTTCTGTTTGCTTACTAACAACTCAAAATTAACTTCTAGGCCGACGTTATCAAGAATGAACTGCTCCAAGCTTTTGTTTGTGTGCTTGATCGTGCTTGTCAGCTTGAGCTTCAGTTTGGCGAGTGTGACGAACGTGAAGCGATCGGGAAGCTTCCCTGGTTCGCCATGCACGGCCACCTTGAAAAACCAGAACAAAAAGAACGCTTCCAAGTTCAACTGGCAATTCTGGAAAGCGAAGACCACTACGTGGCAACGTCGATTCCCAAGCGGCACGACCGGCGATCATCTGGTGACCCTCTTTACCGCAAACGAGGCGCAGTGCTCGGCGACCTTCTGGGTCCACACGGACACTTGCAGTCTGAAGCAGAATGCTTCTGGAAAACCCGGGTAAGCTCTTTCCTCATGTTCTTGAAGCAAGTATCTCTACCGCTCTAATCGAAGCGCATCATTATATATAGACCTCCGACACCCGAGATCGAGTTGCACTACTCCCAACCCTCCCCACTCTTGGCCCCAGGCAAATCTAGCGAGGGTCCGATCGTCTGGAAAAATTGTCCGAGCGGAATGAGCCTCCATGTAGAATTCTGAGAGTTATTCCATCCATTGTCCGCCTTTTCAAACAATAATCCAATCCATCTTTTCTGTACACATGGATGGTGTGCGCTCAGCAGATCTGTAATGAAACATCTTTTCTTATAAATCCCTCATGACAAGTGGATGGGTGCGGGTTCATGTCAGAAAAAGTGAGAATTCTGAGATGTGAAAGGGGGGGGGGGGTTATGATATTTTTTCACCTCCGGATCGGCGGCATGGGGGCTTCTGATTGTTCCACCTCTTCTTTCTCCTCGGAGACTGATCGACTGGATCAATCCAGACATCGGAGGGAAGGTATGCCTTCTTAAATGTCCTCTGTGGCCAGAACGCCGGATCTCGGTCCAAGAGATAAGCAATAGCCATCTAAATTTTCCTTTTGCGCATCAGACGTATCCCTCCTGTCCACGAGAAAAGGGTGCCTCTTACACTAATAGTACCATGATATGTTGTTTGAAGATGTCAAGTCATCTTCCTTCCGTATGCCTTTACAAAAAATAACCTGACCCAACGGAAGAAATACAAAGAGGTCTCTTAGCTATAAAAGCTGTTGCAAGGAAATACACCAAGCGACGACCCCATAAACAACTAAGAAGCCTCCCTACAAGGGGGTGATTTCGAGCCCCCAGGCGCCAAAAGAAAGATTGTATTGATTCTCTCCTTCAGTGGGATAATTTGCAACAGGAAAAGTTGTAACCACCAATCACAGAAGCTAATGCATTCATTGAGCTCAAAGGAATGTCAATGAGGGAGATCCTGATGAAGCCTCCAAACCTCGAATATGAAAAAATCTGAGTGAGGATACTCCAATATGGAATCTCAGCATTGGGCTCCCAAGGGGCCTAGCACATAAAAGGATGGTTAAGATAAGTTATAAAGATAGGCAGTGCAGGGAATGTAGGGTTTTGTGAATTCAAACAAACTGATATTATATCTACCCAAAATTTTCTTTTATCTATCATAATTAATATTATTATGGCATCCACTCAACCTATTTGATATGAAAATAACTTACTTTAAATCAGATTCAAACTGATGTTACAACCTTCTCAAGGATTTTCAATCATAAATTAAAATTTGGCACCATTTCAAATGTGTTGAATTTTTGTAGGATTGTTAGATTATTATTAATCTAATATCTTGTTATGTGGAAAAAGGATTAGTCATGATAGATCCTATGTCAGTTTTTTTTTCATAAGATAAGAGATTTTCCCATCTCATTTAATTCTGGATATGGTAATCTGATACAATCATGATGGCAGGGTAAGGAGAATCCATTATTGTTTACAAAAATTACCCCTGACCACACTAGATTTTAGCAATTAATGTACAATACTTTAATTGGAAAAACTCCATAATTCAAATTCCATTTGATCTGTTCTTGAAATAAATTTCTGGAAAATTATTCTGCTTTTACTCCTCATTTATGCTCAGATTCATTAATCTATTATTTTTATCACCATCAATGGATAGGTAAACAATTATTTCATAAATGAACAGAAAGTGTATCATTTTTCATAATTATTAAATAAATGTTTACTATTAAGTAACGAGTATATACTTTTATTAAAATATGATTCATCATTATTTCATTGGAGAATAATTATAAACTGTTGATTCCTTGTTGTGGAAACTAATTGATTCCTCTTGGATCTTTGAAAGAGAAGTTAAATTAATTTCATATACACCGCAGTGGATAGTTAATATCAATACCCACTACAATACCAAAAGTTGAAAAAAGGAGGAATTTTTACCAGGGAATTGTTTTGAAAATCCCCTGCAAGTGGCATTGTTCAGCTGATGCTACTTGTGGGGAAGAGTCATAAAATGTTCCATCCTAGAAGCAAGTATTTGATGCAATTGACTGGAAGTGTCATCCATCAGGTCAGTGATGAGACTTCCTGCAAGTTTAAAAAAACCCCTCTCTTGTGTTTTGATCCTTTTACCCAGAAAGGAATATAGCAACTCTTCCATTCTTAAAAGAAATATTGAGTGAGATTATTCAAGATAAATTTCTCATTTTAAGCCTCCACACTGCAAAAAAAAAACTGGCTCAACTACCTGCAGTTGACATGCAGAAACTCCAAGGAAGCTTGTGGTGTTACTCAAACCTTTCTCCAAGAATGATTCAACCAAGCTTTGATGCACAGTGACTGTGCCAACAAATCTACATATTCAGACAGGTGTAGTTTGTATGGCAGCTTAGCTGGAGCATGCTGCATGTCAACTGCAGGCAGTTGACTGAGTTTTTTCTCCAGTGCCAACACCTCTCATCAGGTTAACCACAGAATTATTTTGACCAAGGAATCTATTTCCCCTAGTCATGAAAACCAAGAACTGTAGAATTGAGAGTCTATATTTGTTACTTGTGTGTCAAAAACATGAATATTGTAGCTCTTCTTGATGAAAATGAAAAAACCAATATTAAAAATAACCAACTTTTGACGCAAGAGACCATTTCCTGATAATCCAACCCAGAAATAAAAAATATTTATCCCTATTCTCTTGTGGAGATAAAATTAATCAAAAAAAAAAAACATTACAGCCAAAGCATAGAAATTCCCAGCACTAGTGTGGATCTATGTTTTTTTTTTTTTTTTTAAAAAAAAAAAATAGGGCTATGGGGGGGATGAGTGGTTCAGAGGATCCCTCTGTGAGAGTATTTTTGTCCAAATTTTACTGTTTAATTATAATTTTGATCATCCTTTTATAAATAATTGGTTCAAATAGCCATATTATGCCATGGAGAAAGAAGGGTAAATCTGTAATATCCACAGCAGCACCATCACCAATATACCTGATATTTACCAGGTACCTGCAGGTCTCAGAATACCTCCATTGAGTTTTGTATACTTTTCATGTGTTGGATTTTCATCATTTCGCTCTCCTCTCTTGTCTCCTCTGTTTTCTGTATCTTGTTGCTCCTTAACTTGTTAAGCCCCATTTTTTGTTTCTTCCTCTTGATTAGTCTATCCCAGACCCACAATCTGACCATTGTAAATAGGCTACTTAAAGAGACCCCTGAAGAATCAATAAAATTATCAGTTCTAGTCCCCCTGATCCTGAGCCAGGAAACTTGAGCCTCCTTCCTCAGTCTACCTACAGAGGCACTTGAGCCCCTCTGATTGGGAACTTGACTAATTTCAGCACTGTCTGACCTTTTAGGCTTCTTTGCCGCTTTATCATTTTCCCTCGGAATCACTGTTTTTCTTTATCATGCAATCATATATACATGAAATATCATCTTAAATGACATTCAAAAAGAAAGGTACCTGAATTCATCAGAATCACTGTCCTTAGTTTTTTCTGTCCCAATTTTTGTTTTCTTCCATGCTGTGTGATTTTTCTCATCCTCCGTGATTGTTTTTATTTGATTATTCCTTTATTCACATTCTGATCATTTGCACTTAGGAATATTATTGCTAGAACACTTTAACTCACACAAGGTGTGCCTGAATTGTGGTATATATTCAAGTGCAATGTCCAGAACTGGCTTCTCAACGGTGCACATTATGTCCTCAATAACCAACATCACATCATTGAAGAATCAAACAATGATCTCATAGCCTCATTGAGTCCACAAAATCATGACACTTCCACTTTTACCAACATTCCAAGTTCCTCAAGATTCTCCCCAAGGGTGCACAAAGAGGAAGCCCGGATGTGTGTGTTTTGGGCCCAGTAACCTTGCTGATGGTTTTCCCCATCCAACAACAAGTGGCCCAGGAAAAGTATCTCCACAAGCCACAGATGACCAGGGATCAAAACCCAGCCTATTTCCTTCCACCCCATGTGTATTCACAGCATTTCTGATTGGTGCCATTTTTTGCACTGAAATTACCTTCCAGCCTGTCTTGTTCCAGTCCTGAAAGCCTGCTTGCAATCACTTTTGAGTGCCCTTTTTTTATTGCTGCTTCCCCAGTCATAATGACTCTTATTACCTGATAGGACCTCGCAGGTGAGCAGTTCACCCAAATGTTGATGCCACACACCATTACCACTTGCTCTCCCTGTGAATGTGAGAACGGGCTTTAAATAACCTGACAGAAATTCATTTCCATCATACACCTTGCCAACCCATGTTTGACAGGCACACACATCGCACAGGCCCTGTGTGTGTTACTACTAGGGTAGGAGACCAGTGACTCCAGATTTCCTCATATGTGGTGTCCGCCCCGCAGCACTCTAGCAGCCATGGCCGCTGTGCCATCCACTGACAGGAGCTACATCCACCATCAAACACTGCATGTCACATGATGCTTGGGGCCAGCAAGTGAGGCATCTTTCACCTGCGCCAGGCGAGACATCTGCAACTTCCATAGCAGGCTGACTCACTCACAGTGCGTCCTCTCAATCGCAAACACAACAAATATGTACATTTCAAAAAAAAAGGCCGGGGGGGGGGGGGTTAATGTGAAAGAAAGGTTCAACTTGAAAAACATTGTGTGGGTAAAATTGAAGATACGATGGCAACCAGAGCCATCGACATCTCTTGCATGTATTGATTGTCATTACTTTTTTTTTGGGGAGGTTTAGTTTATTTTCAATTTTAGTGTGTGAGGGTTTTTTTTTCTTGTGTGGAGGAGAAGAGGAGGAGGAGGAGGAATACAGGAAATGAGGCTGAGAAAAGGAGACAGAACGACGGCATCGTGTGCCTCACAACCAGCAAGGTCCATAACAACATTTTTTTTTTCGGAGATTTTTCAAATTTTTTAAACCAATAAAGAAACGTTTTTTTTTTTTTTTGTGTGTGTATGATCAAATATCTTGCCCATCATGCTCAGGATGTTCAACGTCGACTTGACGCGAGGCATGGCCGTGACGAAAGGGCTGAAGAGATAGGTGGAGATCCTGTTCAAGTGGGAGACGCTGGACGTTCTTTTTTGGTGGGCGGAGAACAGTTCTTTTGGGCAAGCGGGAGGAGGACTGGATGGGGAGAGGAGGAGGGGATGAGAGTGTAGACTCTCGGGAAGAGTGCGTTTCTGTTTCTTGCGAATAGGTCTCGGAGCGACAGTGGCGGGAGCCACGGTGGGGATGCGGTGCGGGAAGTGGAGCAGACTGATAGCCGCAGCATCAGGGCATGAGGGAGGTGGAGATCCTCGACGAGGGAGTGGAGGAGAGGGGAGTCAGTAGCGTTGGAGGGGCGTTTGCGTCGACAAGGAGGTGGGACAGACGGGCTATGTTCGTTGGAGGCCGTGTCGACGGGCGTGTCGGACAGCTGTGCGGACGCCGAGAGCATCTCCTCGATCACCCGTCCCGTCTCCGTGCAATGCCCCGTCTTGCTGGTCTTGCTGTTCTGAACGCTGACCGTGCTGTTGGAGGTCGAGTGGGAGACTGGGGTGCGGAGAGGCCGAGACCGAGGAGGACGGCGGCGGCCTCGACGGTTTCCGGCTCGGGATCTGCCACGCTGTCCTCCTCGGTCTCATGCTCAGACGAGATGGGCCGGCCCGCCCAGGCAAGGTGGAGCGTTCACCGGCGAGCGAGAAGCGGCGGTTGCGGTTGGAGGAGTGGCCGACGCTCTCGAGACTACGCTTGAAGTACTCCTCGGTGGAATCCCGTCTGCGCTGGATGGTCCGACGACTGCTCGATCCACTGGCACCGTGATGGTGAGACGAAGCCGAACTCAATCCGGCCGCGTGACGCTCGCGCATCTTGCGTTCGTAGATCTCAAGCTCCTGGTAGTAGCGGGCCATCTCGACCTCGTACCTGCGATACTCGGCCTCTAGCCAACTTTTGTGATCTTCTTCTTCTGCGTATTCTTCTTCTTCTTCTTCTTCCTCTTCATCATCATCATCATATTCATCATATTCATCTTCATCCTCCTCCTCATCGTCATCCTCTTCCTCCTCCTCTTGCCCATCTTTCTCGTCCTCAGAATAACTCAACTCGGCTCCGCTGGCGCGCTCCCTGGATGCGCTGGAGGGTCTGGGGCGTGATCGACGAGGACGGGAGAGGTCGAGAGACCTCCGTTTGGAGTGCTCGCTGCGGAGATGGTCATCGGTTGATCTGCGACGACGACTCTCGCTGTGTCTTCGAGAACGAGACTTATGCTCCAAGTGGGGGGAGTCCAACGCCTCCCTGTTGGAACGACGCTCCTTGAGTCGATGGTGCTTGAGATCGAATCGTTCGATGGAATGGGGCGCAGAGCGTGATGGCTTCGCGGGGGTCTTCGATCGAGCAGGGTGGTCTGGATGGGATGGTCGTTTCTTGAGTCTCGGGTCGCGGGTTTGGGGACCACGATGGTCAACAGGGATCGGATGATGGTGGGTCATGTGGCCCGGGACAGGAGGGTGTTGGAAGGGATGATGGTAGTCATCCAATGGCTTGGGCTGGCAAGAGTATGTATCGGTTAGCTGCTGCTCGACTGCGACTCAGAGGGAGAGTCGAGACTGAGATGGTGCTCTTACGTTGGATGTGAAGGGCGTGATGGCTTCTTGGGGCGGTGTTCTAGGGTAGCATTGCTGTTGACCAGTGGTGCCCAGGCTGAGTCTCAGCTGGCGAAGCGAGTTGAGGTCTGCGCTGAGAAGCTCCATTCCCGTGACGCTTCTCTCTTCCCTCAAATATGTAAATACTCAGAAAGTGATATGCACTTCCGCGCGCTTCACCACTTCAACAGGAACCCTGTCTGACAGCTCTGCCGACTGAACGAATAATATGTACTATTCCTCAAGCGATAGCTGAGGGGATATGTTCCTCAAATGATGCCCAAGCTGAAGAGCGAGCTTATCAATAAATATGTTGATGGTATATGAGGCCGTACGTCTCGTTGGAGACCGAGTTAAATATTTAGGTAAAAGGGTTGGTAGAATCTATATGTCTACAAGCATATTGTCCACATGAATATGCTAATACATATGGCCCAACCGAAAACCTGCTCGATCAAGCTAAATCTCGATCTACATCGAAGCTCAAACGAGGTTTGTTCATGGTACTGTGTGCCTGGAACCTGGAGATGTTTGATACTTTTTAATGATGCTTTTCAAAGATGGAAACTTGACAACACTGCCAATCAAAGGGATTTTAAACATGAAGTAACATTTGTTTTGTGAAGGAATGGAGTTTGGAAATTTGCAATTTTCCAATTGCCTCCATGCTCTGGTGACTATCACTTGAGTTATGCACTTGCGCTGTTCAGGATTCAAACATCTTCCAAGAGTCATTACAGGAGGGCTCCTCTCACAAGGCTC
>SMGU01006202.1:0-19762 GCA_004348175.1 Puccinia novopanici
AAATCGCAATTGTGAACCCCCTAATTTCTTGGCAAACCATTGCCAAGAAGCCGGATGGGTGACGGCCGTCCGCCAGACATGCTGCCATGCTTCGGCACCGTTGGGAGCCGCTGTTATTCCTGCATGTAGCTGTTTATAGAATGAGCCGCCCTGGGCCGTATTCCCCAACAGGCAACAACTGTCTGCATCATCAATCAAGGCATTTTGTGTTCGTATTGATGTATCCTTGCTCCGGGACTTCTCCGGCCAGCTATTCGGCAGGAGCGGATGCATCTCGCCAACATACTGTACAGTGAGGATGCATGCGTGGTCCCTACGCAGTGTGATCCTTGGTTACCGACTGAACAAGTCAGACCGTGATGCCCTCCTGGCCATGTTGTATCCAACCATCCCAACCGTCGCCAACACCATTCTTGGGTTACCCTAGTCCCGCCTGTAGTGTCCTGGTTTGGTCGCCGGCTCCGATCCTTCCAATTTCTCAGCTGAGCGGGGTCGAGCATTATTTACGCGAAGCAAAATGGCACTATTTCTTCCCGTGTTCCCCTCTCTCCTTATCGCCTTTTGCTTTGCTTTCGTCGCAATTCGCCTTTGCAAGAAACGCCCCTTCACCCTATCTGAGCTCAGCCATAAATTTAAGACCGTCATAGCTATTCCAGCAGGAAGATTAATTATTCCGGGCTACCCACCAACTGTCGCAGCAGAAACAAACTTTTTGACAGATATTGCGTTCGCACAACCGTCCAGTGGATCCTCCAGGTCTCCAGCCGACGGCCTTTCCCTCAAGAAGAAGCCGGCTCCACTTGGCCCACCCTCGTCTCACCACTCTCAGCCTATACACCGTGCTGCGTGTGCACCTGACAACTCGCCGTGCATTCTACCCGTTAGACTCGTTAGAAGAAGGTCTTTACAACATCCCGTCGCGCAAATCTGATCACAAAATATTTACAATCAAAGAAAACTCAAAATCAAGAAGAATCGTGGAACTTCTCTCTCGTGATATCAAAACCTTGTATCGAGTGACGCATTCCGGGTTGTACTAAACTTTACAGACAACATCAGCCCCGCTGAATCACTGTTTCTTCCCATCTTCCATCCTCTCAACTCCAATCTCCCTTCTCCATCTTCTTTTTTTCCCCATTTCTGTCATTCCTTTTTTTGCCTGTCGTGACATTATATCCTGTGGAGGAGGCCACCCTTACCACCGCACTGACTCCCCGTATAAGCTAACCAACCCTAAAATCTTGGGTTATTCGCCTATCACATATTCTGACTGTGTCTCTCCTTCATTCCACTTTAGCTTTCTCGTGTCTCTCTTGTATACCCTTCCGGTCCAGCAGAGTTTTGCAACCATCAATAAATAAACAACACATTCATTCATAACCGACCTATCATACATACACGTCCAATCAAGGTACCTTTACTTTCGTTAAATAATATAATATCTCCAAAATAAAAATAATCTCCCCGCAATATTCATTCAGAGCAATTTTATCGCAGGCACTTGCTTCAATTCTCCTACATTCACACATCCCCGTCAGACTCGCATTTATTCGCGTGAATCTTGAAGGCGCCTCAATCGAACACGCGGCAATACCTTCACCAACAATTGGCCGTCAGTTAAAACGATAATCGGCTGGTCCAGATCTTCATTATAACAAGGGTGCAAGAATGGTGAACCATTACCTGCCTCTCTCAATATCCAACCGCACAAGTGCCACCATTCAAGTCCACTATGAAGCACCATCATCCTCGTCTGCATCAGGCTACGCGGATACAATTGGACCCTTCCAGACCACGCCAACCAAAGCCATCAAGACCGATTTCAAGCTCCAGAATCTTCAGAGCGTCATATCGATTGATTTGGAGGAGCCTGAATTGATCAAGATTGAATTGAACAAGAACACACGAAGAGCCAATCGGCTGCAACGTCACAATAGTTCGGCCAGCAGTGCTATCCCCGCCACTAGTGATGACCATCATGCCACTCCTTCAAAGAAGAAGGACGGGATGCACCCAGGAGGAAGAGCCGCCACCACCCAAGAAGAAAATTCGAAACACGGTACTTCTTCAAAACCGCGCGCAGAATCAGAATTTGGTGCGATTAGAGGTGGACTATTATTTAAATTCAGAGCCGCTGAAAATCGGAGGCCAGGAAGGGATGGGTGAAGAGCTAGTGGAGGATCAAGAGCTAGGGGAGGATCAAGAGGTAGTGGAGGATCAAGAGGTAGTGGAAGAAGATGACCACGAGCAAGAACCAACGGACGCGACTGCTGGTCAAAGCGAACACCCGTGGATCGTGGTTTGCGCGGAGAGACGGACGCCACCACCCTTGTTTCACCACATCTCCACGGCGACCATCGGAGTGAGCCCGCCCGAAAAAATGTTCATACCCAAATTTGAGATATTTCAATCCGTTGAGTTTGTTTTCGTCTCTTGTTTCTCACCCTCATCATTTCTGATCTGGGAGAGATCGGCTGGACCTGTCCTGCACGCGTTCATCGGCCGATGGCACTGTGATCTAACCCCCTCCGCGCGCAGGGATGAAAGAAAGCTAACATGTGGAGCTCCCTTTCGCCCTCAGATCTCGGACGATGGGTCGGTCTCAATCATGGTTCTGAAGAGACGGAATTTTTCGAATTGGATGTCTCACTTGCCCGACGAGGTTCCAATCTCTTCGCTGACGATCCCCGGCACACATGTGAGCAGCAAAGAATGCATGATAGTGTCGCACCTGCATGAGGAATTAATCTTGCTCTGCAACCTTCTGCCTGCTGCTGTCGACAGCAAAGTTGTGCAACTTATGGATGGCCCATTGGACAATGCCAAACCCGACCCTTGGAGATGCAGCTGAAAGACGGCATACGCTTTTGGACATCAGACTGGCCTTGCCGAGCAAGGGCGGCACGAGCAAGAAGCAGAAGAATGCTGCGAAGAGCAAGACGGACGACAGAGGAAGACTAACAGCCTATCATGGCATCCAATCGCAGGTGATCAAGTTCCAAGAAATCCTGGCCATTCTGGACCATTTCTTGACCTCCCAACCTTCCGAAACGATCATCGTTAGCATCAAGAGGAAAACCATTGCGATCCTGCCTTTTTCAAGAATGCCTTGCGCGAAGAACTGGTGGAGTTTTATCATTCCGAGGAGAACTTCAAACGCCATTGGTGGCTGCATGCTTTCTTGCCCAATAGCTTAAACAAGCCCGTGGGAAATTGATCCTGTTCTCCAGGATGCTCCACAAATCTGACGACCACGACGAAGAAGGTAGCTCTCATCCCCCTCCATCAAAAAAAAAAACTCATTGCTGTTTCTACTTCTCCTGCCGTTTAGATTTTGGCATCAGGTCCCCGTGTGGCCAAATAATTCGAGCGAAATCTGGGAAACAAGTATCCCCAACACAAATGTAGCAGTACAAGACTGGTGAGATTTACTAGACTCCAGCCAACTCAAAATCACGTCGAGTTCTGAGCTACATTCCTAATTATATATTTTTTTAGGTATGATATTGGATCGTGTTTCTCGATTTCGAAAAAATCGACATTGGCATGTGTGTCGTTATGTGGGGCAGTACACGAGCCATTGAGAAGCACAAGCTCGCCGATACCGTCGACGAGTCTGGGACGAAAGGGGGTTGTCGGGGAAACGGAAGGGAGTGGCTCGGAGCGGGAGACGACGCAGGAGGAGGATGGGGAGAGGCAGATGAGCAAGACGGACCGTCCAGAATATGCCCATCCGCGAACATGGGTCATCACCTTTCTCTCCGTGAGCTCGCTCTTGCTCGGCTTCCCGCACATCTGCGCAAGAGGCATGGGCTTCCCTGCCCTTCGGTTCGGCATCGAAGGCATCAACTCACGCGTCGCCAGATGGCTCGTTTCCCGCAGGGACCATCCTCATCCTCATCATTCCCCCAAACTCTCGACAATGCCCCGAGTGGTAGCACTACCATCAAGGGCGTCGTCTGCTTGATGGACTTTTATCAATACCCAAAGCACGCCTTGGTTTCCTTGCTTGTAGACTGTAACTTTCCCTCCTAACCCCCACCCCTTCTTCCACGCCTCTCTCGTGTCGAGAAACTTAGGACATCTCTTTCCACACCTGGATTGCAACATCAACATGGTAGCATATCCTCTCTCGTTAACATGTAAAATCCACGTGCATCTTTTTTTCTCTTTTTAGATATTCTTTCTTACCCTGTACATACGCATCAAGACTTAGTCTAATAAATAAATAATATTGCCATTGCGACACAAACTGCATCCGATCCGCATCATGAGTGTGATGTCGACAGGCCATGGGGCGGAGACCGAGAGGTGCATTTCTTGCTGTCTAGGAAAAGTAGACGTTCTCTGCATAGTTATTATCCTCACATCGACCATAACCAAAGAGAGATGAGTTCAGAATTGCATGATGCGAATTCCGTGTATCCACCGAAACCTGTGGCTTTTGATGATGGCGACTGGAAGCACAGACATGACAAGATATCCGTCATCCGAGCAGAGTATGTCATGATGCTCCCGCGGCCCGAGACGCACCACATGTGCGCGGTGCCGGTGGCTAAACCACGAGTACCCGGACAGAGGATGTTCACCGGACGCATGCAGGCCTTAAGCCAAAGCGTGAGTGCACCCCGCAAGAATACCCAAGACACACAAAAGAAGAAGCGAGGCGTTCCGCCGAAAAGGCCGGCTTTTCTTCCGCGCTGTTTCTCCCCGAAGACCTTTCCAAATAGATGAAGAGACAACCAAAAGGAGAGACCTGGAACTGGGGTTTGAACCCAGGTTACCAGGAGATCGTTGATCCCGCTCAAACGAACGAGACGTCAGAACCTGGTGTCCTAACCGCTAGACGATTCCAGGGATGAACTGGGAAATTTTGTCAGACATTTACACTGTTAAATTGTTTTCTAACTCGTGAAGGAGGACACCTTGCGTATCCTGGCATGTCCCGAAAACTCACTTGGCCGAGCGAGCCGGAATGCGAACAAGTAGGCCACAAAAAAGGCCATCTCCACATCCTTCTCGATAAAATCATCCAACAGCGATCACCAATCTGTGACGCCCCACCAGATCCTCTCAATGCCTAGTTTCGTGCGGCTTCCTTACACACATCCTTCGTCCCCATCATCATCTTCTCTTTCTCCCTGTCGTGCCGTATGAAAAAAAAAAAAAGCTGTCTCATCTGATCCGGGCTGAAATTACACATCAAGAAGAAGAAAAAAGTAGAAAGAAAAATAAAGGGTATATATAAGAGACACAAGAGAAAGGAAAAAAAAGACAGGTTTAGAAAGTAAATCAAGAAAAACAAGACAAAGGAGAAAGAAAGAGAAACCATCTAACAAGAGAGAGAAAGAAGGACTGAGATCAAGCGCACCAGGTCCTGGCATCGAGGAAGATTTGAAACCAAGCGAAGATGGGATTAGGGTGAGGGAGAGGGGTCGGAGGAGAGGGGTGGAGAGGGAGAAGCAGCGGATGGATTGCGTATTGATATTGCGTTCAGGGTGGGGCATGAGGGCGAGGATTCTGCCGTTGGCGGCATGGAAGCCGGTGATGCCGGCATGCGAGCCGTTGGGGTTGTGAGGGTAGCAAGCGGTGGGCCGCAAGTCGCGCCGATCGATGTAGTCCATGGCGGACAAGAATCCCGGCGGGGGAAGGTCACGGGACGGGAGATGCTCGAACGAGATGCGTCCCTCGCCATGCGAGACCGAGATGGGCAGCTTGGATCCCTGCAAGCTCCGGAGAAACACCGAGCGCTGGTTCAGCTCGTTTGCTGGCACCTGGACCATCGCCATGCGCGCCTCGAACCGCTGGCTCTTGTTCTTCTTCATCCGAGGCCAGCTGCTCGAGATGCACACCGCCCGCTCCGACACATTATTGTCCGGCAGGATCGCCGCCAGATTCGTCAGCATCTGGCAGCCGTTACACACACCTAACGTGAAGCTATCTGGACGCTGGAAGAACGCTTGAAACTTGGCCTTGGTCGCTTGGTGCAGCAGAATCGACTGGGCCCATCCATTCCCCGAGCCCAGCACGTCCCCATAGCTGAACCCACCCACGGCCACCATCCCCCTGAATTGATCCAACGAGATCTCGTCGTTTATGATGTCCGACATGTGCACGTCGATGGCATTAAAGCCAGCCTGAGTGAACGCGAAGGCCATCTCGAGATGTCCATTGACACCCTGGTCACGCAAGATCGCCACCTTGGGTCGGTCATTCAGGGGGCTTTAGAGGGCCGCAACTCCAGCGGACACTTCACCTCGTAAATCATCCCTTGGTCAGCCGTCGACTTGATCAATTCGAATTCTTCCTTGGCGCAATCCGGGTCATCCCTCATGGCTTGAAGGCGATAAGAGGTTTCACTCCAGGTGGACTGAAGCTCAGAACGGGTGGAGCTCCATAATCTCGTTCCTCCACATGCGCTGATTGAGATTGACTGATCTTCGCCTATCTTCTTGCACCCGCCAGGGACCGTGCCGATGACTTGAATGCACGAGGCTTCGAGACCACACCGTACGAAAGTGTCGGTGATCAATGCGAGCTTGGATTCCAGACATTGAACCACTGCACCTGCTTCTTCGTTGAAGAGAATGACAAGATCTCTTCTGGCGTCTCGACTTTTCTGGGAGCACCAATTCCAGCCCCAACCGAGCCGCAAAGCTCATTTCAACACAACTGACAAACAAGCCTCCATCCGATCGATCATGATAGGCCAGAACCGGTTGGTCGGGATGCCGGTGAAGCTCAACACATCCATCCACAAAGCCTTCAGATAACTACTGCGGTCAATGTTTGGTGAATCGTCGCCCAACTGATTGTGTACCTGTGCAAGGGCTGAGCCACCCATCCGACGTTTTCCATTCGAGATATCGATCAACACCAACGAGGTAGGCGAAGTGAGAGATTGCAGCTCTGGAGTCCAGGTCCTCTCGACAGATTCCACTTGACTAAATGCCGTCACAATCAGCGAGAGTGGCGCGGTGACCTCTTGAGTCTTCCCTGCCTCTTTCCACTTCATTGACATTGACATCGAGTCCTTCCCAACAGGTATGCTAACACCCAGGTCGGCACACAGCTCCATGCCGACGGCCTCCACGGCCTCATAAAGCCGTGCACCCTCGTTTCCATGATTGGCCGAGCACATCCAGTTAGCACTGAGCTTGACGTGTTCGAGTGAGCAAATATCGGCGGCCACTAGGTTGGTGAGTGCTTCGGCAACAGCCATCTTAGCTGAACTAGCAGCCGATATCAAACTTAGCGGCGACCTTTCGCCCATTGCCATGGCTTCGCCAGAAACGAGATTAAAGTCGTAGGAAGTCCTGGTCACTGCCACGTCCGAGACTGGTACCTGATAGGGGCCTACCATTTGATCACGAGTGACCAAACCAGTCACAGATCTATCCCCGATGGTGATGAGGAAGCTCTTGCTGGCAACTGATGGTAGCTGCAAGACTCGGGTCGAGCAGTGATTGATCAGCTCTGAAATGGATATCCCTGGCGGGTAGTGAGACATCAAGTCGAGTTTCTTGAGCTCAGCATGAGCAGTAGCCGAAATTCGATCGACCTTGGGGGGTTTTCCAAACAACGTGTCCATAGTGAGATGAACAGGGGTGTTGTTAAAGAGACGGTCGGTCACGATCAGTTCTTGTGACTCAGTGGTGATTCCAACGACCGAATAGGGACATCGCTCTCGCTTGGCGATCGCTTCGAACCTTGCCAATGCCGCATCTGTAGGTGATAAGCCAATGACATAACGTTCCTGGCTTTCGTTACACCAGATCTCCATCGGACTCATCGTTTCATCATCGACCTTGATGTTCCGGAGTTCGAAACGGCCACCCAATCCACTGTCGTGGACTAGCTCGGGGAGAGCATTGCTCAAGCCGCCAGCACCGACATCGTGGATACTATCAATTGGATTGTCGTCTTCATCCAGGTTGACGCATGCATCGATCACCTCTTGACATCTCCGTTCAAGTTCGGCGTTTTCACGTTGGACTGAGGCGAAATCAAGTTCAGCTGAGCTAGCACCGGATTGAATTGAAGATGCCGCCCCTCCGCCCAGGCCGATCAGCATGCCCGGCCCCCAAGAACCACGACCTTAGAATTGGGTTTCAACTTGCGCTTGTTGATCATTTGAGGTCTGACATTTCCGACGCCCCCGCAATCATGATTGGTTTGTGGAAACCGCGGATTTCCTCAGAGTTTGTTATCGCTGGAACTCGCTGAGTGAATGTGCGGAAATAACCACATAGGGCAGGTCGTCCGAACTCATTGTTGTAAGCGCTCGACCCTAGTGGGGCTTGAAGGATGATATCCAAACTGCTTGCAATGTGTGATGGTTTGCCGAAATTCTCAACTTCCCAGGGCTGAGAGAAGCCAGGTATATGAAGATTGGAGACTGAAAAACCAGCAAGGGCGGCCTTTGGTTTGGAGCCACGCCCAACGGCACCCTCATCACGGATCTCTCCACCCGAGCCAGTTGCAGCACCTTCGTATGGAGATACGGCGGTTGGATGATTGTGAGTTTCAACCTTTATGACATAAGGCATGGATTCCGTTTGACTGGAGTAAGAATTTCCACTGAGAACTTGGGAGGCTTTGTTAGGATAAAGGCCAAATCGGGGTACCGTAGGACCTTCAACTACAGCAGCGTTGTCGTGGTAAGCAGACAGTGTGTGCTTTGGTTGTTTGGCATGAGTGTTACGGATCATGCTGAATAAGGTGCGATCTCGAGCAAGACCATCGAGAGTCCAGTTTGCATTAAAGATTTTATGTCGACAATGTTCAGAATTGACTTGTGCAAACATAAACAGCTCGACATCAGTGGGATTACGTCTGAGGGAAGCATCCGCGCCCGAAGTGAAAGCATTGGCAAGGTAGTTGATTTCATCAGGTGCGAGGGCGAGTCCAAATTCTTCATTGGCAGACTGAAGCCGAGAACAAGCGTACTCAAGACTTGATTTTTGATTGGGATCTTCAGGGAAGATGTTGATGGTCCTCAATGTTTTTCTGGGAACGGCTGCCCTTGTGTTTACTTGGGCTTCCTCGGATGATAGAAGGAATATGGAGCACACTTGTGTCATCCGATCATGGACAAGATGGCCGATGGAGTTGAGCCAGGCTTGATCAACCAGTTTGGTTTGGCCGCTGACAGTTTCAAGAAGATGCAGACCGATGCGTTCAATCCGATGGACATGGTTAGAAAGCTGACAGATGCGGGCGATATCGGTAGCTTTGGATGACCAGGGCGGGATGGTACCAGGCCTGGAGCGGACAATGAAGGCATTCTCCATGACGGAGCCAAGAGGTAGGGACAAGATGTGGCCAATCCGCTCGCGAGAGCGGTCAGACAGGTGGTTATTGCCATAATCTAACAAGCTGGCAAGAATTTGAGATGCGCGACTTGTGGAGTCCTTGAGAAGACTGAAAGATTGCTCAGATCGTGGATGAATGATGTGGATCCATGCCGAGTCAATTGCGCGGATGTCTGGATCAATGGATTGGATTGATTGCAGAAGTGCTGCCCGTTGATTTTCGGAAGAAATCGAAGGGCCTGGATATAATAAAAGCTGAGATTTAAAACGAGAGGCATAGTATTCTTAATAATAGTCTGACTTCCTGAATTCATCCCACAACATACCATTTTTAGATATAAAACCGAGTGATAAGGGTATATTTATCCAGAGGCAATTGACTCGGTGATGGGCCCGCCGTAATCCAATGTCCCAAAAATTTGATGGAGGACTGGAACAGTTGAGTCTTTTTCGGGCTGCAATAAAGGTTCGCCTCCCGAAGACGGCCAAGAACCCGGCAAACATGTGATTCATGTTCAATGAAAGTCTGTGAGAAAACCACAATGTCGTCTAAATAGACAACACATATGTCATTGAGAAGCTCACCCAATGCTTGTTCCAAACGTGCTTGATGAGTAGCTGGTGCATTGGTGAGACCCATGGGCATCACACACCACTCGACCAGACCCCAAGGTGTCTTCACCGCCATTAGTGGGATGTCCGCTTTGCGCATCCGTGTTTGAAAGAAGGCATTCACCTGATCAAGGATGGAAAACACCTTGCCAGACGCCACTAAACGAACCAGTTCGTCCACGTTTGGCAAAGGAGAGCGGTCGCGTACCGTCAGACTGTTGAGTGTGCGGTAATCACAAATCCATCGTGGTAGCGCAGTGGGGTCCTTCTTAGGAATAATGAAGCTTGGCGAGGCGTATTGGCTAGTGGAGCGTCGAATTCGGCCCGCTGTCATGTGTTGGTCGAATAGTGTCCTCCATGCCTTGAGATATTTTTGAGGATAGGGAAAGGATTTTTCGTTGAAGGTCGCATCAGGGTTCTTCAAAACAATCTTGTGTCTGATAGGAGACTTTTCATCTTGCATCTTTTGAGGGAAAGATCCGTCCGTAAAAAGACCTTCGACTTCCACTTCCTCCGAAATGGCGGGAATGTCCGCGGGAAACAGATCCTGAAATTCTTTCAAAACACGGCGTTCGGCCTCCTCACACGGAAAGGAATTTTGGCTCCTAGTAAGTGGCACGTTGACAGATAGAGAGGAAATTGACTTTTCATTGCAACAGCGATAATCTTGAACAAAATGACCTGTGGTGTCACAGCGAATAGACTGAGAGGGGATGGAGACAGATAATCCAAAGGAGGAAAGGAAAGGAATACCAAGGATCATATCATGTGCGCCGGCTACTGGTCCTACCTTCAATTGGACATTTTCAAAACTCAATTTGGATTCTTTATCCTTCAGGGAAACCGTGCAGAACTCGCGAAGCACAACAGGGGCCGGCGCATTGTTGCATAGGGCCAGGGAAATCCTGGTAGGTCGTTGAAGGGGGTGTTTTGATAACCCAGCTGCGTATGCCGCTTCTTCAGAGATCAGGTTGATCTCTGAACCGGTATCAACAAGTCCACGTAAGCGTCCCCCATTGTGGTATAGATCTATGATGATTCGCTGGGGTGTTGTGTAGGTAACGTACCTTTCCGCTTGCGTAAGCGATAGCTCTTCATCCAATGCCTCCAAGGCGGCAACTGATGCGGCATCCAACTCCGGGAACAACTCTTCCGTAACTGCGGCTACCGAAACCGCTCTCTGAGGTGGACGGCCAGCCGGAGGTTGCGTGGAACGGCCCGCCAACGAGGAAGACGGTAGACCCTTCGGATGCGGACGAGTATAGTCCGCCGGTTTTGGTGGGGCGATGAAGGTTGAAGGAATATTCACGAAAGAGCGATCGCCCTTATCTGTACAAGCTCCCGGAAGACTGCCGCATGTCTTCTTACAATGATGACATAAACCCTTTGAGTCCAAATACGCGCGGAGGCGCCACAGATTATCTTCTGCCGTTGGTTTAGGAATGTGTTGGGAGGGAAGCGCGGTGTTTCTTGATTTGATGGCAGCACGATGTGGCAAGTTTTCGTCAAAAGAAGCTACCCGTTGCTCGAATGTGGAGTATTCGAATGGGGCGGCCAGAAGTAGCTGGAAATCATGTGTCTTCATCTTCAGCTCAGGCAGGAGACCAAACGTCACCGCTTCTGCTAGGACGAATTCTGAGACAACTTCGCGCTCAAAATTGATCAAGGTCCGCAACGTTCTAGCTCGCGTGCTGTACACAATGAATGACTCAGCCTCGCCCATCTTGAGGAGACAAAGCTGTTCGCGTAGTTTTGTGGACCATAGAGCTGGGAGCGCGAAGGACATCATCGAGGTTCTGAAATCGCGCCACGACAAGTTGAGATGAGCAGACGTGTCGGATGTGTAGAACGCCAGCGTATTTGTTTCTTGAATCAGCCCGCCAGCAATCCGGATCTTGTCTGTATCTAAGACCACACCCTTTGTCTCAAAAAAGACTTCAATGGCCTTGATCCATTTTAGAAACGGTTTGACGGCGTTAAATGGACCCCGATAGATGGGACCATCCGCGATTCTGAAGCGTTGAAGGTCAATTCCCTTGTCCACTAATTGTGGTGCCGGTGGGTGAGAGTCAGTTTTGACGTTAAGTCGCAGAATGGCTTGTTCAAATTGCGCCATACGTTCTTGGGTGGCACGTCGTTCCACCGCCAAGGCTTGTCGGTCCGCCGCTAACGCCTGACGGTCCGCAAGAGATTGTACAGTACTAGCATGTTGTGCTGCGAGTAGGAGACGAACCAGTTCCGTGGTGGACTGCTCATCAGATTTGGGAACTGTGGGTAGGGAAGACGATCCGGCGGGCGGGTCTTCTTTGGGAGTTGAGCCGCCCATATTGCCAAATGCACCGGGTGTGAATGGCAGTTCCTGCGATTGCATGTTTTGGCTAGGTGGGGTAGGGATGTCAGGGGACGCAGAGGCGGCCGTCGTGGGATCAACAGGTGATTTAGTTTGTGTTGCCGCCTTTGCTAGCTTTGCAAGATGCCGCTTTTCGGCGTTTTTCACGCGGATAATAGCTTCAGGGTCTTCAACTGGTGGAGTGAGGTTTTCAGATGATTTCTTTTGCCGGTCAGTGGACATGCGTGGCCGGACGTTCAGGAGGGGTGAGGTGGTTCAAGAAAAAAAAAGTGTAAGGGGTTGCTTTCAACCTCCTCACTGAGTAATTTGTGGATCTAGAAACAAGGCTCAATAGCCTTGGGAGACGCAATTTCTAGAACTGGTGATTATATTTCTAGTTCACTAGAAAGGAAGATTAAGGTCTCTCAGTACATGGAACAACAATTAAGAAATGAGTAGGATGAAAAGAATTATAAAGGAAAAGGAGAAATAAGATTTGATGAAGAGGAATGGTTATTACTCACCTAGTTCAGTAGAAAGGAATATTAAGGTCTCTACTGAACTAGGAGGGTGCGGGGAAGCTGGAGCTAAATAGTGTTGATTAGATAAGCTAAGATTGACGTTGAAGTGAGCCCGTGCAGGGGGGCTTACAATTACCTCTGTGATTGACAAAGATCTAAGTTATGGATGAGTAGAGGATGATAAAAGCTTGACTTGGGAAACACATCAGGTTGATTGTTGAGCTTGATATCAACACCAGTTACAACCAACTTCATCCTGAGTTCAATCTGACTTGTAAGGTACTTCAGACCTATATCCCCCAAGTTACCAACAGGTTATTCAAGAAATTGAAGTGAAAGCACTTGCATGCAAGTGCCACGGAAACAGCCCTGGTGGAAACAGGTGCAGTCTGACAAAAAGATTCACATCACAATTAGCATGCCACATACGGCAACAAAATCCAAACTCAATGATTGATTACAACTAACCTGACAAAAAGATCCATGTCACAGTAAGCACACCACATATGGTAACAGACTCCAAAATTGAGAGAAGGGAACTGATTACAAACAGAGGAAAGATGTCACAAGATGAAGAAAATTTGGGAAGATGTAACACCGGTTCCCAACAGGTATGTACCACAGTGGGTGCAGAACTGTTTCTGTGAGATTTTTATGTTTTGTTTTCTATTGAAATTGATTATGTTGAGAATTGGGTACCACCACTTCCAAAAACAAAAAACTGGCTCAACTACCTGCAGTTGACATGCAGAAACTCCAAGGAAGCTTGTGGTATTACTCAAACCTTTCTCCAAGAATGATTCAACCAAGCTTTGATGCACAGTGACTATGCCAACAAATCTACAGATGCAGACAGGTTGAGTTTGGATGGCAGCTTAGCTGGAGCATGCTGCATGTCAACTGCAGGCAGTTGACTGAGTTTTTTTTTGCAGTGCACAGGGCACCATTCTGGAGAGACCTGTGGAATTGTGCCTGGTCCAAACAGCCTGGATTCCAGAAACAGGGGTACCCCCATTTCTGGAAACAGCACCCCCAAGATCAGAAAAGCAATTTTTTGTCTTGCAAAGAAATTGTTCCCAGGATTGCTTGGGAACAGTGGTACAAACCCTAACATTTAGCATAGCTTTTCTTCTGCTAATGGAATTTTGAAGAATCAGTAGCACAGCTTTTTTCCAGCTAACAAGTAATGTTGTGTAGCTCAATGGGTGCTACACTACACTGCACTAAACACACTAACCAAAAACCTAATCAACTAACATTTGAATCATTTGAGCAGGGTGGGACTTAAACCCACATACTCAAAATCTTAGACTACAGTGTGCTTCATGTAGCCTTGACTACACCTTGCCTGCAAAGAAAATAACAGATGCGGGGTGAATGATCAGGGGGACAAATGTACCCACAAGCTTCATAATACACATTTTTGGACTCTAATGGTTGTCTAGAATCCATAAGTATCATTCAAAAGTTTCTGGCATGCACCAAAAAAAAGTTTTGAATTTTTCAAGTCGGGGATTTGGAACACCATGCTTGTAGAGCCATAGTATGTGATTACAGGATTATTTTATGTACTTATGGAGACATAATATGTATTTACTGTTGGATTTCCACTCTCTCCGTCACTGAATCTGTGACAGTTTCGTGTTGCCTTTCCTTTCACATGTTCTCTCACGTCTCTATTTCTTTCCTCTTTTCTTCTTTCTTATTTCTCATCTCTTTTCTTCACTCTCACTCAAATCACTCGACTACGCTCATCATTCCACACTCAACTCAACCATTCAATCCACTCAATCCTGCTCACAATCCTGCTGTTCAACCATTACTTCTTCCTGACTGGTGAGACCTGTCTGAACACTCATCCTCAATCTTTTCCGCTGACTTCTTCTCTTCAGTCCATTTTCCACTTCTTTCATCTTGTCCTCCTTCCTTCTTCAGCCTTCAATCTCAGCCAAACCTATCCACGTCAACTTGTGTCGGCTCTAGCTAGAGTAATCAAAATATATTTCTCACAGATTTATTACGGTTCAAAGCCTTCATGACCGGGACTAGCACAAAAAGAGCCGGCGCAAGAACGTAGGGATACGGTCGTTGGAATCATACCGACGAGGGACGTGGTGCAAACCAAAAGCCGAAGATGGCGGATCAACCGCCCGTCCCGCGACCTCGACCTGCCGAGCCGATTGCGGCCAATGACGGCTTTCGGCAGGCGATGCTGAAGACAGCTCTTGAGACAATTCCACAGCTCAATGAGGAAAACTATTCAATCTGGAAGGACAAGATTACTGCCCTCCTAAAGTTGCGGGGGGTTCTGACGGCTCTCAACAATACAACAACACCTTTAGGAGAGTCGGATAACGCGGAGTTAACAATGTTACTCCTTTCGAAAATGGACAGTGTGACACACAACAACGTGGTCACTTCGGAAAATTCCGAGTCAGCTCAGAAGATTTGGTCTTCCATCAAGGACCGATTCGCTTCATCTCAATCGTCGAATCGGGCTCAAATGTTCAATGGCTTTCTTTATGTCAAATTCCAAGAGGACGCGGTGGAAACTTTTGTCACCGACATCAAAGTGTCAATCAAGAAACTGGTTGATGTTGGAATAGAGCTACCCAAGGACATACTAGCGTATCTGGTGTTATTCAAGTTCCCAAACTCGCTTCAAAACCTCAAACGTCAAATCATGCATTCCGATAAAGACCTGACGGTCGAATTTGTCTGCAATCATCTTATACAATTCAATAATGAAGCTCGAGCGGAACTGAAAGAAACTACCTCGAAAACTACCGATGCGGCTCTATTCTCTTCGTCCAAAGGAAAGTCTTCAAAATCTCAAGGAAATGAATGTTCGAGCGGATCATGAAATCAGTCGAAGTCATCTAGTTGATGTAAAGCAGGCTATCACAATCCGAAGCAGGATAAAAACCACTCCAGTGATAACTGCTGGCACTTACACCCAGATATCGCTCCGGATTGGTGGAAAGACTCACAAGCACAGTGGAGAGCGAGTAAAGAAAAGGATAACGAGAACTATTTTATGTCTCTCTTAACTCTATGGATCGAGTCAGGTGATCCGAGGTCAAGAATCATCTTGGATAGCGGCGCTTCCGCACACATTTTTAACAACGAAAGATTTTTCGTGAAACTTGAGATGGGAAACTTCGATGTCATCAAAACTGGCAAACACAACGCTACTCTACCAATCAAGGGACGAGGAACCGTTCGCCTAAATTGGGGAAAGAAGTCAATCACTCTCGATAATTGTCTATTCGTACCCAAAATCGTCATCAATCTGATAAGTGCAGGCGAACTAGATGCTAAGGGGTGTGTGTTGCGCTCTGAAAAATCTTCTTTTGTAGTCTCGAAAGGTGGACGGGTAGCTCTAAAAGGAAGGATCCAAAATGGGTTATACTCCGTGAATAATCCGGACACCGTCGGGCCCAATTCTCAGTTCAACTCGCAGCTATCCGTCAACGTGGCCAACTCGCCGGAAAGACTGCAAGACATCCATGAAAAGTATGGACATGCATCCATTCAAAGGCTTGATCCACTTCTCGATTTGTCAATCTCAAGAGCGGAAAAAGATGCCTTCCAGTGTAAATCCTGTATTCTTGCAAAGATCACCAAACAATCATTCAAGTTGGAATCTGAGCTAGTTGGAAAGCCCTTTGAGCGACTTCACCTCGACCTAATAGGACCGATCAAACCAGAATCGAGTCTAAAACATTGCTACATCTTGACAGTAGTCGACAATCATTCAGGCTATCTGGCTGGGTTTCCGCTAGTTCACAAAGACGATACCACCGACACATTGATCAATATGCTTGAATCAGAGAACGCACGTCGAGGATACTATCCGTCGATGATCTGCTCTGATGGTGGAGGGGAATTCATTGGACACAGGTTAGTCCAGTTTCTCAAAGAGAAACACATCCACAGGCTGATATCGGAACCCTATCATCCGGAACACAACAGCAGAGCCGAGCGTGCCAATTGAACGATCGTCGAATCAATTAGAGCAACGATCAACTGCTCAAAAATCCCTAAACGCTTTTGGCACGAAATCCTGAAGTCATGCTGCCTTGGATTAAATCTAATTCCAAAGAAGGGTCAAGATGTCTCGCCGTGGGAGAAATTACACGGGAAGAAGTTTCCGTCTAATTTTTTGCGACCTGTCGGCACCCCCACCATCATTCTTAACATGAATGGCGTGAAAGGACAGAAATTTGACTCAAAGGGGGAAGAAGGTTGTCTGATTGGATTCAACACTCCACTGCAATCCTACCGGGTTCTCACGCAATCGGGAAGAGTGATCGAATCGAAACATGTACGATTCTTGAAGCGAGAAGAACCTAGTCTCCAATTGGACCTTGACGACAACAATCCATCTCAGCTTGAAGACACAGATCTTCGAGTTCCACAAAATCACCAACCTCCGCTTGAATCCCCTTCTCCTTCCGATCACCGGGAGAACAATGATGATCGCGAGGAATCTGAGGATTCAAACGAAGAAGAAGAGGTCTTTGAGGATGCTGAAATTGAAAATCAACTCACTCAAAGGAACACACTTCCTTCTCCGTCTCCTCCTCCAGCTCCGACAAGAATTCTTCGGGATTGATCATTAATCAAACCTCCAACTCGCTATGGGTTCCATCACTATTACGAACCCAATACGTTCGAATCAGCCATCCGTTGCAATGATGCCAAATACTGGAAACAAGCAATCGAGAAAGAGGTCAACTCAATCGAAGACCACGACGTCTGGGAAAATTATGCAGATGAACCCCCGAACCCCTTGAATACGACTTGGGTCTTCAAGATCAAAGACAACACTCATGGCGACCCTCTGAAGTTCAAAGGACGATTGTGTGTCCAGGGCTTTAATCAAATACATGGAACGGATTACGAAGAGACGTACGCACCCACCGGAAAAGTATCCACTCTTCGTATGCTCTTGTTTTACGCCTTACATGAAAATTTGAAGATCACACAGTTCGACGTTCAAGGAGCTTTTCTTCATGCTCCCCTCTCCGAAGACGTTTTCATCAAAACACCCAAAGGTGTAAACTGACCTACTCCATACCTCAAGCTAAAGAAATCACTATATGGATTGAAACAGTCACCAAAAAATTGGTATGAGACACTCACGGGTTGGCTACACTCCATAGGATTCCTAGAATCAAACTGCGATCCTTGCCTTTACATCTGCAACGACAACGTATCTCGAGTGTTTTTTCATGTCGATGACCTTATCCTAGTTGGACCCGGAAACAACTTCAAAGAAGAATTCGAAGCTCGATTCAGCAATTCATCTCGTCACGATCCCAACACTATCCTAGGGATGAATTTTGAGAAAGAAGACAACAAAATCAAATTGTCGCTTCCCAATCACATTGCTCATGGCCTTGAAGAACTCAGACTCACAAACTGCAAGCCCTCTGTAACTCCATTAACTCCCAATCTGAAATTACGTGAAGCCTCAGATGAAGATCACTCAAGGTTCAAAAAGCTCAACATCAATTATCGCTCCGCGATAGGTCTGTTAAGTCACATTGCTCAACTCACTCAACCGGACATCAGTTTTGCGGTCTCTAGTCTAGCTTGTTACTCTGTGAAACCAGGCATGACACACTGGCACGAAGTAAAGAAGGTTTGGCAATACTTGAAAGGAACCGTCGCCCTGAAATTGACTCTTGAAATAAAACAACCTGATCAGCTACTTCAAATCTACAGCGATGCATCTTGGGGGGATGACCCTCAGGATCGAACCTCTCAATCTGGGTACCTGTGCTTCCTGTTCGGCACCATCATTTCTTGGAACAGTTGCAAGCAACGCTCGGTCACCTATTCGTCGACTGAAGCCGAATTGAATCCACTTGTAGATGCTTTTCATGAGGGAATTTGGCTAAAGGCTCTTCTGGCAGAAGTCTGGAACATTCAATTGGACGCAGCGACTCACTTGGTTGACGATCCAGAGCTTTGCGAAAGACTCATGATGACCGACGATGAATTCAAAATCAAATTCTCAAATGAACATCTGATCGATAACAAAGGGTTGGATGACAAAATCAAGAAATTCGGAACCAATCCGAAGACTCGGCACATTGACTTGAAGACCAAGGGCCTCAGACAGGAAGTCAAACACAAGACCATTCGAATATCTCTCATCAAGACGACCGAGATGATCGCCGATGCCTTAACCAAAGCTGCTCCTCGACTTTCAATCTCAACTCTGTCTCAAGCCATCGACCCCAGTTTCTCAGCAACCTGACCAGCCCTCACCAGTCACCGGGAGTGTTGGATTTCCACTCTCTCCGTCACTGAATCTGTGACAGTTTTGTGTTGCCTTTCCTTTCACATGTTCTCTCACGTCTCTATTTCTTTCCTCTTTTCTTCTTTCTTATTTCTCATCTCTTTTCTTCACTCTCACTCAAATCACTCGACTACGCTCATCATTCCACACTCAACTCAACCATTCAATCCACTCAATCCTGCTCACAATCCTGCTGTTCAACCATTACTTCTTCCTGACTGGTGAGACCTGTCTGAACACTCATCCTCAATCTTTTCCGCTGACTTCTTCTCTTCAGTCCATTTTCCACTTCTTTCATCTTGTCCTCCTTCCTTCTTCAGCCTTCAATCTCAGCCAAACCTATCCACGTCAACTTGTGTCGGCTCTAGCTAGAGTAATCAAAATATTTTTCTCACAGATTTATTATTTACAGAATTCAAATACATAATATCAGCTTACCCAGACAGCACATGCACATTCATCAATGTACTCCTTGGGATGCGGTGATGAGAAGAATATGTACTTCATTGCCCCTTGTGCTTCAAGGCCTTTAAGACCCAGCTCATAAGCAGAGTGCAGTCAATAAATCTTCTGGAATCACCTTAATTCTCAATTATTCCCCTTCTGGAGGTTTCTGACCCCTGTCAGTCACTCATTTCTGGTGTTTTCTGAATTTTTTTCAAAAACTTTTGCT